>JABFPN010000291.1:0-54060 GCA_022817305.1 Leptoteleia sp. ZL-2020 | reverse complement strand
GGGGGAGGAAGCCCCCCCCCCCCCTTCTCCTCCGGGCAGCTCGCTTTCTTCCTTTTACCCGAGCGCCAATTTGCTCGCGTATATTTTGGCGCTGGCTTATGAATTCGCGCGTTTCCGGTATCCAATTTCGTAGTATCAGGACGAAGACCTCGTTTTTGCATATGAATGAAATACATCCGACAATTACGCAGTCGAGCACCCGGGGATCCATTGAAAAATGGCACCGCCTTTGTCTTTTCCCTCCCCTCTCCCGCGCCTCCCCACCTCGAGGGTCGTCCTTTATTGGGAAAATATTTCGTTTGGTTTCGGGGAAATTTTTCGGGCGCGCGTATGCAAGGCTTTTGGATGGGACAGTTTTGGGGACGCTAAGCCTGCTAATAAATCTAATATTGCACGGAAAATAAACGATGAGTCATTTATTGTGAATGGGTTGCTCGTGCTAACTTTGTTTTGGTACTAAAATAACCGGGAACGGTTAACCGTGGATCGGTTATGCGAGAGAGTCTGACGGTGTTTGGCTGCATTGACAGGTGTTTGGTCACCTGGAAGCGAATCCACGCCGTTGCCCAAACAGCCCAGCCCGGACCGCCACAAGGACAACGAGAAGGATGCTGGAATCGCCCCCATCTGGACACCCTCCAGTGCGGGACCCAGTCCCATTGCCGAGAGAAAGGAATTCCGTCCGGTCCCCTTCGAGAGTCCCGTTTTGAGCCGCAAAAAGAAACCCGAATCGGTGAATATCCATATGTTTTGTAATTATTTAGAGGGTAGTTATTCGGGTGACCTTTCCCTCCGTCTCCAACTATAGATTTTATATATGGATTTATATTTTTTCGCGCTAATTACTTAATTAACATTTTTATTAGACAGTTTACTTTCTTTTAAGCAGTCAATTCTTTCTCTCGGATTCAAACAAATTTATCAATATATGCTATTGGAAGAGGAATAGGCTAGTTAACAGAATAATTACTTAAATAAAAACGACTTTATAATACTCACATTTATTATAAAGTTATTACAGCCTTATAAGTTTATAGGATAAATTTTAAGGAAACTGTTGAACTTAAATGAATCTACTTGTATTATAAACAAAGAGTATTTTTTTATGTTATAATATTG
Organism: Leptoteleia sp. ZL-2020; assembly: GCA_022817305.1. Classification (NCBI taxonomy): domain Eukaryota; kingdom Metazoa; phylum Arthropoda; class Insecta; order Hymenoptera; family Scelionidae; genus Leptoteleia; species Leptoteleia sp. ZL-2020. The sequence goes on along the minus strand of JABFPN010000291.1, from coordinate 52,941 downwards.
GAGCAACAAAATTACAAGATTAAGAACAATTTGTCTGCTTGTCTGAAAGGTAAAAGTTAATGATGTAATGGCATAAAAATTGTGTGTTAAATTAATGAACTTGAAAGTAAAATATTTGAACAGAAGTTATTTAGTTTTAAAATGGTAAACTCGATGTAAATTCCCTAAGCGATAATTTTCTGCCGGAAGTACTTGCTAGAGTGCATTTCCTTAAAATTTAAATTCAAAGACGTATCTTTCCATAAATAGCCCGCGCAAGTTGCGCAATAATTCGTAGTAAAGAAGTGAAGTCAGACGTTATTCATTGTAAGCAAAATAAAAATGATGCTAGGTACCATCAGAGGAGGCGCCGCCACCCCCTTGGGAGCAGCAGGAGAATAAAAAGGAGCCGATACAAAGCACGACCTCTAGAATTGTAAACTCACACTCGGCACCTACACAGGGACTAAATACCCTCGCCGGAGCGCCACGTTTGCCCAGAGCCCAAAATCCCACGATAACTCTTCTTCAAAAAGCCAGAGGTATGGCATCTTACGTTAGCATCAACTTGAGAACGAGTTATCGAATTTGAGTGCTACGAGTTGTAAATAAATAAGGCGCGATCTTTTCATCGCTTCTTGGTATTTATCGTGGCGTAAAGAATTATGATAAAGGCTTATATCTTTATATTTTTTTATTATTTAATTCTACACAGAGAAAATGTTTGGTTGTAGTAACCTATAATTTTTTTTTTAGTTGAAATAATCAAATATATTGGTCCGAAGATATAGTTTCATTACTCTAACTAAAGATATTTGTTATTGAAAGTTTCTTCAATTAAATGTCTTTAACTCAGTGTTAAATGCATCTTTTCTCAGTGTATGCCAATGCACTGGAGTAAATTAGTTTCACCAGTGATTCAATTATACGGCCATTAATTAGAAAAACTTAAGTTCAATAAATGTAATACGAGTTAATTTGGGCATCAAATTGAACATATATCATTTAATAAACAAACGGTGGATAATTAAAATTCAATCAGCTACTACACTTTATGAATCAAGTGAGTCGGAAACACGAGCCCGCCCACACGATTGTTAACTAATCAAATATAATTTAACATTGACAATATCGTAATTAAAAGGTGATTAACAAGCCTGAATATACCGCGTATGATATACAGTGGGTTGATTAAAACCTGTTGAATATTAAATGATGGGCTTATATTTAAAATGTTTTCATATCAGAAAACGGCGCGTCCAATTAATTACCGGGATCGGTTATTAATTATGTTTGATTTGCAAAATAAGAAAACCAGTACGGCTGGAATACAAATGCTATTTAAATTGAAATGTTTTCCGCCTCGAGCCGTCTCACGGCCTTGAATACACGCCACTATTCATAAAGCTTTTAACGATACGGCTACGTCGTTACCAAAATTAGATTTGAATCCCAATTAGACTTGCACTCCCTATCGGATTTATGTTTTCGTTGAGTGCTGTGTAATAGTCGAATGCATGATAATTACGTAATTGATATTACATTTTTGAAAGCCACCGACGGGAAATATAAAGAACGCCGTTATTAATACCCATCACTCGCATTTGACTTTGTACATTTTCATAAGCGCATTATTTGTACGAATAATTGATATTTATTGAAGTAGGAAATGCAATTAGTTGTTGCGACAACTTGACGAGTTAAATAAAACTTTACCTTCCATATTAATTGAATTCAGTTTAATTACAAGCGAATTTCTGTTTAATTTCTATTATTATATCGGGTATCAACGTTTCGCGCCGTGCTCGACGGTATTCTATCAATTTTATCGGTTAATTATAGTTTAATGTAATTAATCGTGGTATGTTTGTATTAGAAATGTATTAGAAAGTAAGATTATATTGCGTTAAATACTTATCAAATTTTCAATTTAATGCTTCACGTAAAAGTTATTTCAACTTTTTAATTAGTATCATTGAATTTGCGATAGCGGCAACGTAATTAAACGCACTTTCATGCGGGTTAGTTTAATATTCACAGTTCACGATTAATTGCATTAAATATTAATCTTAATGTAGAATCATTTGGGCATTAAGTTTAGCCAAAATTTCCCTTTTAACCTTCATACATGTGAAAGAAGAACAAACATTTAAAAATGATATGCAAAATAATGTAAATAGTTTTATGAAAATTTATATTGCCGTGTTGTGGCAAATTTTTTCTTGTATATTAAATGCTTTGTTCTTTTTTTACGATCAACAATTTGGTTCATATGTTTATAATTCACGCAGTTAACTTAGTTATAATTTGTTGCTGTTTTTAGAGGGGCAAATTCCTAAAGGAGCAGCTTACTTAGATGAAACTGAAGGCTGCGCACGTTCCAAGCTTGACGAACAATCGCTGATTAGCCCTGGGGAAATTGGTAAGAAAACCTAAAATTTTCGCAAATGTTAATTTAAAACTCCACGACGAAACGTCGAGGCACCAAATTAGCGAGTTTAAACAGAGCTGCAAAGTCTCCTAACCATTTTCGACATCATTTTCGAAATAACTTTCAAACGTATAAAATTAAGGTGACCAGACCAATGATGTTAACAAAATTAAAGGAATTCGTAAATAATTAATTGGAAGCCAAGAAATTTTCTTTAAATTGCGCCACTACATCAAATTTTACTTCTTTATATTATCGGTAATTCGATTAAAGAGATTTGTCTAGTCACCTTCCAGTTCGTTTGTATTATGCAAAGTCGCGAACCTTATTACGCCAGAATTTGAATAACAGTTTTAATCGACGCACACTCGATTAGTTTACAATGTTAAAAAGGAGTACCAGCGCGAACCCGAAAGAGAAAATGAGCCCCCAAAGAAAATGGCCGATTTAGGGCCAAGAAAGTTCGAAGGTATTGGTCCAACGACCAGAGAAGGCATTCCTCTAGTTTTAAGATCGGTAAGTTGTATTCAAAATGAAATTTGCATTTATTAAAGTTGTACGAAAAATATGTTTACCGCTGTTTCACAACATATATTTATTTTATTTATTAAAAATACAAACCGGGGTAAAAGTGAAATTTTTGACTCTTCGTGCGCTTTTTTACGATTCCATGTACGAGTATTATAATACATTATTCAGTCGCTTGAAACTCATTTATATTCATAAATATGATTATATTAAACACTACGCAAAGATATTATTAATATTTTGTAAATTCTTTTGCGGTCATATACGACTACATATATAATTCCTAAATGTATATATTTGGAAATGTAAAAAAGCATGCACTATTCATGTGTACATATTTCACTGTTACCAGGGTAGTTATTAATAAAAAAGTGAACATTTACAATTTCAAAATCGATATTTTAGGAAGTCAAAGAGGACAATCAAGCAAAATGGTACAAAAAGATGTACGATTCTTTGCATCGAGCTGGTAAAAAGGGTCAGTTGAACACAATTGTTGAGATAAAAATAAAAATTCGTACTAATTACGTGTCATAATTTAATGCTTTAATTATTAAACTAAAGTAACATTTACTTGAAATCGTAATTGAGTCCGAGTATGTTCAACTTGCGTGTTCTCACTTTCAGACGACTACGTCACCATCCGCTACAAACCCCGACGAGGTGAATATCATCTAAATGAAGTTGCAGCTTAACCAGCGCGTTTTCGATATAGGGCTTTCTTAATATTAACAGGCTATTTATTTTTCGTTGAATTAAACAACTCGACTAATTTGCTTCGCAATCCGACTTTTAGCTTTATTTACTTGTAGCTTGGCGACAAGAAAACATGTGATGTAAATATTATACGAATAAACGGATCAAACATGCTGCTGCGTATATCTGTTAAAAGTTGGTGAATACTTATTTTAACTGGAATGCACGTGGGTACATAACAATAAATGGTTTTAACATTCGAGTGTGTGTACATGTCCCCTTCATATTAATTTACTAATAAAGATGATTATACAATTAAGTATTACAGCTTAAAGCGAAATATCTTTATGCAATTATATTCAAAATGAAGTTTTATTTTATTGTATTATTACATTATTTTGCATTAAATTTTAATAGTATAATTTGTTAAAATACTATTATTCATTATTTTTTGCATCTTATTAATGTTACTAAAGAAATTATCAGTTAAATTATTTTTTCATGAAAAAGTAAACATATGTATATTGCATACATATTGTTGATATATAGAGGCAGCATATACATAACATGTATGATAACATGATGCGACATATATGCTGATATAAGCAGCATATACATCTTTAAGAAGAACATTATAATACCAGTGGTATTTGTAGCAAAATTCTGAATATATAAAATATATAAGTATAGTCATCTAACATTTATGTTTATTTTAATTAAGTACATATATATCTGTACTTGGGTATCATTGGTTATTATTTGTAGCATTTCATGTTATTCACATTATCAGCAACTCTTATTAATTATTGTTATAAATTACGGTGGTAATAAGAAATTTCACATTAATTATAATAATTTCCACCAATTAAGAATAGTTCCAGTAATCGGATTAGAAGTATAAAAACGATTTTGTTTGAAGGTTAAAACAATAACAGGAACATTTAATAAACGTTGAATAAAAATAACGCATGCAAAAATATTCGGGAAATATTTCGCCATATAAATAATAATAATAATGTAATATGCAAAACGTAACTTCTCTCTTTATCGCTATCTTCGTTACTCTAACACGATCTTTCGCGCAAAGTTACGGGAGATATGTGAGCGTTCATAAACTACTTTGCTTTTAAAAATATATGCTTTTATATAAAAAAGGGCCGAGTGACCTCGAAACAATATGATATAAAATATGCGGTTTAATGTTGTGAATTATTTTTACCCGTCAGTTTATATATCACAAGATGAGGAATTAATGTTGAATGTTGCCATGGAGAGGCGAGCTGCGAATTTTATGTACGCAAAATGTGCGTAAACAATTTTATTCTACGTACAATTACGGTGTCCTATTTGGTGCTTAAAATTGCATTTCGAAATGTTGTACATTTGCTTTTCTGTGTGTGCGTTGTACATTTCAAACTAATGTGTAAAAGAATTTTCGTAGGTTGTAAGTTAAAATGACTTGCAACTGCGATGTAACAAAATTGTGTTTATTTTGAAAATTTAACTCGTAAAACGCATTTACCATACTACAATTATGCGGTGAAATAGATAGTAACTTATAACATTAAACAATATTAATTTAATAACGAGTGCAACAATTATATTATTATAAGTCGTACTGAGAAAAAAGTATTATGAAAAATTAAAAAACATCTCATAATTTGCAATGATTTGATAAATGGTTTCTTTTAGAATGAAATTATGAGTTTTCTTTTCTAAATTATAAAATAAGATAAAATTATCATTTTCATCAATCAATGCGAAATAATCAAGATATTAATATACAAAAATGTATATTAATATACTAATAATAAATATAATATTTTTTATACCTTTTTCTCAGAGTTTTCTTAATGTTATTGATTATCTTTTAAAGATATAGGGATGATTTGAGACAGATTATAAAAGAAATTTTAAATTAAAAAATAATTTATTTTATTTTTTGCAGCCAACCGATACAACAATTATGGAACTAGTAGCAGCAGTGGCTATTTAAGTGAACCCGAACCACGAGGCTATGATAAATCTGCTACCCTTGATAGTCGTCGCCGGCTGCGCAATAAGGAAAATGATTACCCTACATCGACAATACCCAGAAATAGGTTTGCATATATTACACCACTGAGTAAATTCAGTTATTTTATTATTTATTACAGTCTTCCTCGAAATTTATTGTTTTTTTTTTTCTTTTAGTTTAGAAGGAATTGTTTGATTTCATAAAAATGTACTTTTATTCTACTTGTTTTTATTTTAAAACTCATATAAATATAAAATAAATGTAAAAATCCACAGAAGTGGATCTTTAAAGCACTCTCCTGAGCCATACCGACTCACTCCTGGACGAATTGAAGATTACGAACCTGGACAATCTACTATATCAGAAAAAGAAGCTAAAGAGGTATATAATAACTTTATTGAACATTTTTTTCTGCTTATTTATAAGTGTACTGTTTATTGTAGATTATCAATTTACTCACTGAAAAGCTTTTAACTAATTTGTAGTACAAAGAAAAGTGTGTGTAACTTTTATCTCGAACAGTCACTTTTTTTTTTTAACAATTTCACAATATTTTGGTTCATGTATGGTCCAACAGTAATGTTGATCATCGGTAGTTAAACTTGAGCCATGATTGGCAGACCATCTTCTTTCTATATATTTTCATTGTACGGGAAATGTATGTTTCTTTTCACTAGAATTGAAATTTTATATTTATTATTTATTCATTTGGACTAAAAAAATTTCTTACGTGTAAGTTTAATACAGGGAAACATTCTAATAAATGTAACATCATACTTTTCTTTGTCACTTTGGTGGATCGCGAAAATAACCAACGATTTATTTTGTTCGCACCTCGTGCATAACTTTGTAAGAAAGTGAATTGTCGGTTATTTTCACAGTCTGAGCCAAAGATGTACATAACTGAATGGAATATCAAATGTCTTTTCGCCACTAATACTTCGAAAACGGGAAAACAATCAATAGTTGGGAGTAATCGCGGTAGCAAGTGCTAACAAAAGTGAACATTTAACGTGAATGATCGTCATTAAAACAGTAGATGATGGGCCGAGAATGCGGCGATAGATAATTGCTTGAAATTGATAAACAGATTAGGGACACTTTAATGTCATCGAAGTCGATGGCACACAATGCGGTGCATATTTAAGTGCCTCCCTCTTAATTGATTCGATCAATCAAGCTCCAATTAATGCAACAACGATTCTTAGAAATTGATAAATCGTGAAAAGTAAATCGCCCCGGGACAGTAATTGATTGCGCAAGATGTTAATGAATGATTGCACTTATCTAAACGAAACAATAACACTTCGCTCCGGTTGACGGTATTTGTGTAATTACCAACGTAGCGCAAATGAACGCGTCATTAGCTATGTAATATCGCGCGATAGTGTTGAAGTTCGTAAAACAAATGGTAGGCACTAAAGCCACAAGAACGTATGTCTGAATTGAACATGATTGTTTGAAAATGGCTTTGCTTTTAGCCAACGTCTGTATCTTGGACGAGAAGAAAGGTAACGATGAAACGAAAGACTCTAATCATGATAATCATGTTACCTCGCACATTTCTTTCGACTCTGTTTTTAACAAGGAAAATGTCTATAAGCGCAATCGCAAATTGCAAAATAAAGTGCTTGAACTCTGTACATTTTAGGTACCTTTATGTTGAGACAAAATAGTTTATGTTTAAAAATATAATTTAATCTATATTTAAGGTTAAATTAACTGAAATTATTTCGTTGAGAGAATTATTACTGTTATTCCATCAAGATAAATTTTTGCTTCATTGTATAGACTTTTATTATTGATTTACATAGAAATTTTAATGAAAATTACGATGAAATTTTAAATCATAATTGTTGCAAAATTCCTTACAGTTAAATTGATGATGAGTGGTAGATTAACAAAAAAAAAAAAAAAATGGGCTTAATATTGGAAAGAGTCGAGGATCAATTTTTAATTAATACTAGAAGTTTCAGTGCGTTCAGTATTCGCCTTATACATATTTAATCAGTATTTAATGCCATGCATTTAAAAATACATTTTGTTTTAAAAATTTGGAATTTAAAAAATTAATTCGTTGATCCTATTAGCAAGGGTGTTCCAGATAACACTCGGTTCTGATGAAAATTTGATGTTCTAAGTGTTGTAATTTCATGCATCTTTTATAATATTCAAATTTTATTTTATATACCAACGTTGCTAAAGAAGGTGCAGCAAACATAACATAAATATTTGCATACTTACTTGGTAAAGTGTGTGCAACGTCGACTAATACATTTCAAATGAGACGTTCAATTCTCAATCTTCTACTTTTGAACTTTTAACATGCAATAAATTTTTTATCTCGTTTTCATTTACATCTGAAGTAATAAAGTAATATAACTGATGGTTTGTTGTTAATAAAATTCAAGTTTTATGAAAATATGTTATAAATAATAAATTTATTATATAGCTACATTGCAGTTATTCGAATTAAATATAATTAATTATTCCATTATGCACTCTTAGAATAATCCTCTTACTTTTAAAATAATCCTTTTTATTCTAATTTCAAGAGAAGTTTAATATTCAGTATTATTTTAATTATAAATTTTCTGTTAATACAATATTTTATGACAAATCATCCATTCTGTCAAAGTGAATAATATAATTGTACCTAAAACGATTCTGATTGAACCACTTTATTAAAATATTTACCATTACGCTTTTGAATATTTTCCTCGTAAGTTCGCGCCAATCGGTGCGGTTTATTCACCTCGGCCTATCCGTTTATTTTTCTACTAATGAATATACTTTTTTTCCGAATATTTTTGACGTGACGTTAAAACGCTTTGTTATGACTTTTCGTTTATATTAATTTTAGTTTGCTTTTGTAGCGCTTTTCGTAGCGGCTCGGGCGCAAAGAGAATTATCGATACCGATGATTTATTTTACTAAAAGTTTGATTCGCCATAGACAATGGAGGTTATTGCGTGGCAAACCATTTACTAAAAACTTTTCTCATGTTCTGATATGCAACAGCATTTCATATTTCCGTCGAAATATGCGGAACAAAAGTTCGGCACAATGTTACACGTTCAATAGCTTAAACGAATCCCTTGTCTGGTATATAAAATCATATTTTTAACATAGCAACATATCCACGCGAATAACATTTATACTCCCGATTGCTAAACAAACAGAGCTGAAGTACTAATCGCAGATAATTCTCTTTTGCGTTGAAAAATAATGATACCAAGAAATGTGACTATCACAAGTTTCTCGGTATCGTCGTACAATTAATATTTATATATATTTGTAACATAGTCAATTTGCCTAACATAACGCAATTCTTTATTCTACTTTTTAGTGGTGGGACGAGGTCATGGATATTTTTGATGGGGTATGCCAATTTTTAATTAATAATACCTTTTACTTTTTTTTTTCCTCTCTCTTTTCAAATAATCAAATATATGGGTTTTGTTTGAGTTGAGTTAATGAAACTAAAATGTGGCTTTACAATAAACTATGTTTTATGGACGAGCATAATTTATTCGGTGTTGATTATTTTCAATCACAAGTGTTTATTTCAAAGTCGCACCAAAATTATTGCTAATAATTGTCACTGATGTAACTTTGGTTTGATCGATGGGGCGTTAAACTTTTGTAACATTTTCAGCGCCGAAAATAAATATCAGAATTTTTCCGGGTTCTGACAGTTTTCCTCTATAAATAAATTCGAATTTTAATGACCTATCGATTGATGCTTGTATGAGTATAATGACGTATATACGATATAACAAACTTTTCTAGTCCACTTTGTAACTCACAATTTAGTTACAATTTAACGAGCACTATAATTCGATTAACGAAGTCACTATTTCATTATATTAGCATTTTAATGAAAAGTGTTGCTGGTTTGTCAGCTTGCACCCACATTAACCCCCGAAAAATTTTTTCTTATCTGTTGCACTAACATGTCATTATCATCATAGTTATAAACAGCCAGGTGAAGTGATAAAAAAATATATTATTTTATTTATTGATTTTTTTGTATGATATAATTGAATTTATCTTTATTTATAATCAAATCCCAAGATATTATTAGTCCATATTATTAAGAATATTAACAAATTTTATTAATCTTTGCAAAATACAATGCATAATCTTTTTCCTTTTTTTTTCCTGAGGTGAAATTAATTTTTCATTTATTATTATCATGCCACTGTATGTTTCATTTCCTATTTCAATGTTGATACTGCAAACTTTAGTTCACATTTAATTAAGTCTTTAATTTAATTCAAAATTACGAACAAAAGTGAATCTAACTATTTCGTGCATGCGGTCTGTTGTTCTTTACATTTGATATGCAAGTGAAATAAAAATGATAATTAAATCTTTCAACGAAACACGTACCAATTCGATCTTCACGGAAACCTGTTTACTAAAACAAATTACCCACCATGTTTATCAATTGCATACATCGTGTTCAAATTAAATAAGGAACAATTTTATAGAGATCGTTTTTAGGAATCCTGATTGAATTAATCAACTTGTTTTCCGCGAATAAATAAATCGCCTGGTTTATTTTACCACGCTCATAAAAGGAAATTATTTGTGCAAAGGAAACTGCTGGATTAGAAGTTTTCTATAAAAATTAATAGGAATTGTATTAAAAGTAAAAATATTCAGTTGATATACAGTAAATTAAAATTTTATTTACTATATTTTATTACCTGTAAGCTCAGGTAATAAATTAGAAGTAATATTACTTTTTATATTCTGTACAATTTACAATTTTTATTTTTTGTTGGATAGATCATTTTGTGAAAATTAGGGAGTTTCACTTATGAATTAATTAAACATGACTTCGCAGATATATCAGGAATAAATTTTCAATGGTAGATGCCCTGATAGAGCAATTGCACAATAATTATTGTAAAGTACATTCAACGCTCTAATACGATGTTTGTTTTCACAATAATTGTATTAGGTTGGTTTGAATTGAACACTGACTATTAGACAATAACACTGTTAAAATTTATTAACTCGATTGAAACTGAATTACGGATGTATAATAAGGTCAATTATATTTATGATTATAGCACTGTTATTCAATTAGTAAAGAGTACTTCAAAATAAGTTACTGTAAAAATTTTCACCCTCAATTGCATAGTTTACCATTTTTCTTTTAAATTCCAGTATATTCTTGATATGAAAATTTCTCTGCAAAATTTTCTTATATTTAATATTTTATAAAGTAAATTAATTACAAATATTCATAATACTGATATAACATAATACTGATCATAATAAACAAAAAATAAGAAGTAGAAATACACCATTTGTGCTTTAAGAAGCTTACATACTACATTATTAATTAACCACTGAATTACTACACAGGTGTAGTTGCTCTATGGCAAACAATGTAATCTGTTATTCTTAATAGCAAAGCAAAATATTTGTTTATGTTAATCTTTGTAACAAAGTTAAGTTGTACAATATTCTCCTTAAAATTTGAAGTTGTTATAAAGTTTATTAAGCTTAGATTTGAGGTGTAGATTAACTAGTGTAAACTAAAATAAATACACAGTATATAATATTAGGTATACAAAACTTTTACACATAAATGTTCAATAATTAAAATCATCTAATCCTATATTTTGTATAATGATTATATAATATCTTGAATACGTTTAAAGTTGAAATTTTATTACACAACTATTGTTCCGCAATGATTATACAAATACCGGTTTCGCAGATTTAAGTGAGGAAAAATGGGTAATTTTACCAGTGTTTTTCTTGCATTTATTAAGCTTGAATTTAATTCTTATTTACTGAACTAATGTAAACAGACAACTGACCGTTACTGCAATTATACTCGCTCATTTTCTTCTGCTATTCTTAGTCACTTCCTTTATTTTTTGATTGTAAAAGACACGTGAGTCATTTTGCACATAATTATTATCCTATAAATACAGTTTTAAATAGTCCCAAGAACTATTTTACGGGTAATTAATTACAAGTAATGATAAATGTTTATTTTTAAATATCTTATATTTTATTTTGTACGTATATATTTCATTTCTATTTTGTTTTTTTAAGCTAACTTATTTGCAAGTATAATTGAATAATAATTGATTTTAAATACAGATAAATTGTGATAGAGAAATAATTTTGCAAGCGCATCACCTGGTTGTAATATATCTATATCACCATAATCATTAATTAAAAATATGTCAAGATAATCAATCATGATCAGCAATGGGAAGCTGTAATTAATTTCGTGGAACGATAACTCAAAATAAGTAGTCGTTTATAATTAAACAATAATAATCTTTCTTTAATTATTGTATGAATAATTTTCATTTGAAACGTGAAATTCATAAAGGATATAATTTCAAAATTTAATTAAATTCTTTACTCCACATTAAATACATGTTTTCTTGCAGTTAAAATTAAAATTCGTATGAAAGATAAAGGCAAATATTTGGAAATGTGAAGTGTATTATTATTATTCAAATGTTTAAACCCTAGTAACACATTATATTGTATAATATATGTAAAATATCGGGAGAATCGGGAGCTGTGTCACTAGGGAACTGTTAAACAATTGATAGATGAATAAAAATATAATTGTATTTAATATCTATAGCAAAGCCACAAGGTATATTTATTTTAAAATAATTATTTTATAAATTCTACATACCGTGTTAACATTTTAAATAATAAAATAAATTGTATAATTAACGAAAATTTAAAGGAATTATAACTAATGAATAAATAAATTTATATATTTTAGCCTTGAACGTAAATAACTAATCTGCTTTAATATTAAAGAGAAATGTAAAATAAAATATTCGAAATATATATGTCGAGCATTGGTTGATGAATAGAATTCCACTATAAATTTAAAAAACTATATTTGAACATTTTATCTGAATATTTTAGATAGCTGAATTAGTAAAAGTAAATCAATTTATATAATTACTGAATAAATTAATAAATATGATAAAAATTGAATAATTGCAGAATATTTGTTACGAAAATTACTCAATTCGCTAAATTTTCATAACAGAATTGAAATCTGATTCTACAAACGTAAACAGACCTGTTTCGATATCTACTATTTGCGTCTATTAGATACAAAAAAATACAAACATTGAAAGTAAAAAAAAGCTGCCGTCGAGTAGAAGAATTGATTAAAGTAAAAAAAAAAAAAAAGAACGGTTAAATCGCGACAGAACAATACCCTTCCCATTGCTGTGACCTCGCGTGCATTGCGAAAAGAAGATGAAAAAAAAGCCACACTCGCGCAATGTCGAGAACAAGAAATGAACTAAAGGATTGCTCGCTCTGTGTGCCCGATGTTTGCGTGCGAATTTGCGGGACCGTCTCATCGGGACTGGCGTGTGCAGTGGCTGGACGAAAACGGTCGCGGTAGCAGCGAGGGCCAGCGCCTGGAGAAAATGCCGCGGGCCCTGAGCCTCTCCTACCGGCCGGAGGTTGGCCGTCACAACGTAAGGGTGCCAAGTCTGAGTTTGTGCCTGAAAAGTTGCAATAGCGAGACCCGGATCCGCGATAAGAAGCTCGAGGACGGCGGTCGCCGTCGCCTGGCCGAGGTGGTCGACTCCCGGTCGATCCTCGGCCGTTCGAAAAATGCCATCCTGCCCGACAAGTCGCGATTCATTGGCAGCCTCAAGCTCGACTTGAGACCCGGCATCGACGGCCAGTCGGACCGGATCATAAGACCGCTCGGCCAAAGCGACTTTTGGCAAGCCGCCGGCACGCTGGAGGGGAAGTCCAAGAGCTTCGTACTCCCGGATCATTGCGTTCATCGATCGGCGCCACAAATCGGCGCCCGATCGACTCGATCGACGAGACTAGAGGACCTGTCGTCCTTCCTGCCGACCATGCCGAGCTCTCGCAATCACCGTCATCATCGCATTCCACCTTCTTCTTCTACTTCTTCTTCTTCTTCTTCCAGCACCACTCGTATCACGCTACCAACACCTACTTCGAACGCTAAGACGTCACCTTCACGGGTTAGAGGCTGGCACCGAACGTCCGTTACTAGTTTGCACGCTGCCCCGATACACCTTTTATCTTATCTCCTTTCTTTTCTCTGCCTTTCTCAGTCTTTCTTTACGCCTCCCCTGCACAGTCTTCTTTCTTTTCTTATGTTGTTTATTTCGTCGATTGTATAAGTTTTAAGTCCCGACGTCTTTGCAGGGCCATTTTTTGTTAGGGTAATGACACTTCACCAGTAGAGTGAGGCGCAATCCGTGGAAACTGTTCGTACAGTTTTATGATTGTATTAAGAGAAGTTTTATTTTTTCAGCATCCTAGTTTCGTGGTTAGGAAAGATATAGAGAAAATTTTGTTTGAAGATAAAGAAACAATAATGACAATTTGAATTTTATATTGTACGTATAAATGGTTGGACTGTATGGTTGTTATAGAATTATCTGTTACACATTAATGAAGACTTTACTATACTTTTATATACACCACTGATTTACCGAGTCATTAATTTTTACAGTATTTCAAATTTTCTATTAGATTTTACTGTCGTTACAAAATAATTGTTACATCTTTGTCGTTATGTGATCGTCACAAAAATTCTTCAATGATCAGTCAGAAATGTAACGCTCCACTAGGCGTTGTCTCGTAACTAACTAGCAACTGAACAGCTTTTTCTTAAGTAATTATAAATAAAAGGTAAAATCCTTCGAAGCGTTACATTTTTTGCAGAGTATTTTCTTTATGAGTACATTGCAGTCCTGTATAATTTTTAGTATATTATATAGTAGGAATTGAATTTGTTTCAATGCTTCATTAATATCAAGGAATCGGAGACTTTTTTTCTAAAATCCAAATTACATATAAATCAAATTTATGACATATACTTTACGTGGATTTATTTTCTTAACATTATGAAAATATCTTTATACATTCATTTTTCAATTTAAATTTGTGCGAATTGACATGAAAAATATTACTTTAGCAATCCAATATTTTATATTAATATTTTTGATGTCTGGAATGAATGAGTATTGTTTGCTATGCCGTTTATAAGTCGATCGATATTATATTTTTCGAATGCCACTGAAATACACACGAGACATTCTTGATGCGTTGTTTACTTAGTCGACCCAAAGCTTTATGTATCGCAGTTGCCATTACATAGCTTATAATAATGTTTATGAACAGCATGATTTACATTCGCCCAAATATCAAACAAGGATTCCAAACGTTACAAATAGGTCCATCTTGCACAATTCATCGCGCACAGTGAAAACGAAGGAACATTACATTACAATAATTGTACCAAAACATTTTCATATACTCATTGACAATTTAGCACATAAATGCATATAGCATGTATTACATATGTCGTAATTAATATTTGTGTGGTTCATTTTTCAGTGTCAGTATAAGTAACAGAATTTATTTTTATTTTACAGCAATACGAGCAACGCAATACAAGTGCGCCAAAATCGTATATGTCTCAGTAAGTGCTTTTACAATACATTAAAGTAAATTACAATAAGACCGTTTTAAACAGAATATATAGAAAGTTTTTAATTTTCAATGACAATTATTATTATTCTATTATTTTTATATTTAATGCAATGAAAATACTAAAAATCCATAAAATTATTTTGCTTTTTGGTATACCCATAAGATACAATTCTTTAGCGTACTCTTTAGAGTTTGATGAACTCATATTATCAAGTTTACAACCTTTATTCTTAATTCTTTAAAATATTGATTTACCCTCATTTTGATATATCACAAAAGTTTAATCAGTGAAAGTAGTATTTACGTGTCATACCCATCGGTCTATTCACCTATTGATGCATTTCGAAATGTAAACACATTTGTAATCATTTATCGCAGAGCGCTCAAAGAATCAGGTTACGAAAGCGACTCGACGTTAATTTTCCGACGACGAGAGGACGTCAATCCTTTGAGTCCTTTGGAGCAACGTTTAGCGTACAAAACCGTGCAAAGAGGCGGCGACGTTCCTCTTCATGGTCTTCGCAAGCCCGCGCCAGAACGCCCCAAAGGTGAGTAAATACGAATTTAATGAGAATGAAAATAGGAAGATTAGCTTTCCACAATGCATCGCCTCTTCTGGCATTAAATTTTCATTTAACTTAAAGAGCCTGTTGAACGATACTCGCAAATAATATCGTCTTTATGAATTCATCTTTCAAAGTCAGTAACCGATTGTACTAATCCGGCATGTCGACGTATGTCAAAGGTCGGTTAAATACAATACATTTATATATATATATTTTTTTTTAGAAACTCATTCGTTTTCTAATTTGTTTCAGCGCACAATTGCAATGTTTACGATTCTAGTTGCATGCTTACATCCATGTTTTCAATTTATGACAATGTTTTTTCTTCACCTTGCTGCACTGCTCTTGTTCGAGATCTATCGATATTGGACTGCCAATTTTGTATTATCACAATTTTCGAATCCGACACATTTTTTTTGTTTGTTGCGCAAATTGCACCATCACGAGGAGGATTATCGACACGCTAAGTTTTTAATGTCACCAAGCCGGCTTCACCTTGGGAGAAGGGTTGCGGTAATGTTTAGAAGCTGACGGTCGTACATTGTAACCAGAGCATGCAAACAAATTTGTCCACAGACGATTCCGAGATCGAATACTTCCCTATCTCGCCAACCCTAACCAGGATACGCGTCCACAGAAAGAGCTGTGCGGCGCCATCTGCCGGGTCACCAATGCTTCGCGGTAAAAAATCAACGCCATCAATGGCAACGGACCGCAAAGCGCAGACTCCGCAAACGAAAAGCATTTCTTTGTGCCAGGTAGCGCGGTCGAACGCGCCGTTCCCGCCAAAACGAAAATCCTCCCGCAATAACGAGACGTTGAAATTGTACGCGAAGGCCAACGCGGTCACCTTAACGCAATTGCCGAATCGCCGGCACGAGCAGTGCTTCGTCAACGAGAGTCCCTTGAAATTGGACTCCAGTTTGGAGAAGCAACGAAAGGAAGAGTTTGCGAAAGTAAGAGTGCGCGCGTCTTCGGCAAGCCCCTCGAATCGGGGCACGTCTGACCCCGCAAGGCGAAGAGCGGAGCCCTGTCTCTCGCGGAACTCGCTCTCTGGCGAGCGAATTAAAGCTCAGCCCACCCGGCCGGTACATTCGGCGTCAAAAACGTTGCGCGATCTAGAGGCAAAGACGTCGTGCGGCTGCAAGGAAAGGGCCCTCGCTAGGAAGACAGCTGGGAGAAATTTAACGAGTGCATCCAGAGACGCGGCTGGCACTTCCGGCTCGCCGATTAAAAAGAACCCAGAAGTATCGGCTTGTAAGCGGGACTATTTGCGGTTGAAGAAGGGGAAAAAGGAGAGTTATGCAAAGATAGGGAAGTTGCCGGCCGACCTGTCATCGCCCGTGGAGGTTCAAAAGATTTTACACGGACAAAAGGAAAAGGATATTAAAGAAGCGAAAAGTAAACCTTCGCCGTCGGGGATAGCATCGAGGAGCGCCAAAGCTCCGTATTGTTCCGCCTTAACAAATGAGAAATCAAAGCTCGATGATAAACCGTTAAACGTCGCTGCGTCGCTAACTAGCAGAGCCCAAGAAATTCTGCAAAAAGCATCGAACAAGATAAAGAGCAAAATTAAACCGGGAACGATCGTGCAGGAACTGAACAACAACACTATTAACAGCAACAACAATAACGCCAAAAAGAAGCGAGTACGAGAAAAGCCCCAGACGATTGTGAAGTCAGACATTAATAAACCCGGGACCATTCACGTCGCTGCGGATTGTCAAAGCAAAAAGGTTGACGGCAAAAAGAAGCCACCGAAGGAAAGAACTTCGAAGTCACTCGAGCTCGCTTCTAAAATGATGGCCGACAAATCGAGGAAAAGCCTCGCCGCGGCGGAAACAAAGTTGACGGTGGATCGATTGAGGGAACACCAAGAAGCGATGAGAAGTGACACGTTCTTCCAACATTTATTCCTGCGGAATCTGTCACCGCTTCCTTATCAGATACTTAAAAAGTCGTCTGTTTTTGAGCGAGTGCAAATGTTTCAGGAACTCGCGAGGGAGCGATTTAGATCCGAGCCCTCTTTGAGGGCCTTGGCGATGTACTTGTCGCAGAAGAAACCGGTGTCGAATTCGCGATTCAAAAATTGGGAACGCGACAGCGCGTCATCGAGGAGTTCCAGTCCTTGCGGTCGATCGATATTTCCGGTAATTTGTAAGTTCGAGAGCATCCGCGATGCCGATGAATTCGGATCCTCGAGCTCGTTACGAGGCAGGAGCCCGGATTTTGATCCTAATACCATTAAGGAGCGCAGCTTAAGCGAGCCACCTTTGAAATTCCTGCCGGAAAAGGAAGAGGCGCGTTCGCGCTCTCCTTCTCCCGCGCAATCATCCTTGCGATGTCGTTTACGTAGCAAACAAGACACTTCGCCGAAAATGCGAGCAAGAAGCGCCGGTGACGCGGACGATATTAAACGCCAAGTTGTTTTCGGCTCGAACTTATCAATAGCGCGGAGCACGTGCTCGCTCACGTCCGTCGACCGGGAGGAGTACCGTCAATACATTCTGGAGATGATACACTCGAGAAAAAAGTCGGACAAGTACAAAGACCTTCGAGACTTTTACGCGAGTTTGGAAAGAATGGGGGAACTTGAGAAGAGGACGTCGACCGGCGACTTGAGGCCGAGATTGAAAAATGAAGAGATAATTGATTACGACAGGTGGAAGAAAGTAAGAACCGTGGAAAAGGCGGAAAAAGAGTTGAGAACGCTTTACTGTAAGCTAAAAGCGGTGCAGAAAGACAAAAACTTTGTTTTCAGCACAACGGACGTGGAGCGGGTGCGGTGGCGAGGTGATGTGGGATTAAAGTGCAAGGAAAGATCGGTTGAAAATATTAAAGAGCAATTTCGCCGGCTCCAGGAAAGGGAAAGCGACGTGGAATCGATTAGACGGCGGGAAATCGGATCCGGCAAAGACGCGTACAAGCCGTTGTGGCGCGGTAACTCGGTGGCAGATGTGGCAAGTACGATTGCGAAAAGGGCTAGCCAAAATAGCAGAGAAGTGTACCAATCGGCGGTTCCCTCGTTGCAGAAGAGTCTGGGAGGGAGCAAAAAGTTTTGGAGTAGTCTCTCCGTCGACCAAGTCAACAGCTTAAAGAATCAACTGAACGAAATTTACGGAAGTGATCAGCCGAGGAAAAAGTTGTCGTCCCGTCGGGACGAGGCGGACTCGCAAAGTGCTACAACTTGCGGCAGCGAGTACGAGATCTATGTGCCTCCTCAAAAAGACTCGAACGTCGGGGATCCCGGCATGGGCCTGAACGTGCGCTGTCACTCGATGATCGCCTCGGATGGATATAAAATTGACGATGGCGATACGGTCGCGCAAAGCCGCAGTGTTATCGGTCAAGCGAAAGGATTGGAGAGGTCTCAATCTGACCGGGTGGTCCCGTCGCCGATGACCGAGGTGGAAAAGAAAAGATTATCTCTGACTCTCGGCAGAGAAGTCCTCGACAAAATAATTAAAAAACGATCGCTTTCTTCCATCACTCCCCGGGAGACCAGAGGGGCTATTGCTGTAGCAGCAGCAAACACAAACAGCGAAGAGTCAAACAAAGACGCCGTCAAGGAAAAAGAAATCAACAAGAGTAATGCTTCGACGGAACAAACCGACTATATTCTATTGTTGACCCCGAATGAAACTCCCGAAACTCAAGCTCGTGTAGAGAACGTTATAGAGGATTGGTCCAAGAAATCGCCTATTGTGGCCATAGAAACAACCCAGGCGATCAAACCCCTGCCGAGCAGTGACTTTGACAGCGCCACGGACTCGGACAATTCCGTGCGAACGATAATCCCGAACGAGGAGGTGCCGAAAAAGATCGAATTCTTCGAAAGCATCGACAAGGACGCGACGAAGCCGAAATTAAGCAAATTAACTTCGTCGCAAAGTTTCAGCGATTTAAAGGAGTTGTTCGGTGAGTCGAGAGCGGCCAAGTTATCCGCGCGAGCGCTCGAAGCGAACCGATCACGTTCGGTTTCGCCCCAAATAGGAGCGAGCGGAAGAAGAGAAAGAGGATGGAGTCCTTCCGGCTCGTCGGACATTCTGAACGCGCGACAGTTATTTCGCCGCTGCTCACGGGAGCGTGAATTCGAGAGACCACGCAGTGCCAGTCCGAATTGCGCTGGAACTGCGTCGAACTCTACCTGTAGTCTCGATAGTATTTACCAGCGCGGTGGATCACCCGATCCCGAAAAGTACTGGCGGACGTACCTAAAGCTGACCCGGAACGGCACCGTGCGACGGTTGCGTGACAAATATGAGAGCCTCGAGGACCTGTCGAGCAACCGCGCGAGGTTTGTGATCTACGGCAAGAGGTTCCCCAGTGATCCGGAAATAGCCCGGAATATTTTGAACAAAGCCGCGGAAGGACACAGAGCGAACGTAATCAAAGCGAAGGAGGTACCGGACGTAGCTTGGTTGCGCCGGAAGTACGAGCCGGTGAGGGGACGCGCGAGGAGGAGAGGCGGCTCGCCGCCAATTCCGCGCGTTCCTTGGCGCAAAGAGGACCTGTCAATGCCGCACATTAATGTGATCAGCAAAATGGCGGAATTGAAGGATTCTTGGAGCGTAAAGTCAGCTAACTGCGCGGCCAGGCGGGAGGAAACGAAGGAGCTGCAGGCCAAAAAACCGGTTGGCCGCGTGCGCGAACAATTCGAGAAGAGCTCTATCTTGGGCAAAATGTTTACGTCCGCGCCGAACGTGCACGAGCTGCGCGATGTGGCGCCCTATTTGACGGGTCAATGGGTCGCCCATCAGTTCCCCGATCGGCGGGACAACGCGCGCTCGCTGTCATCGCCGCCGGAGATGGAGAACCGGCATAAGGGAAAAGGGAGGTTCCCGAGAAGGAAGGCGGAAAAATCTCGGTCAGTGTCGCCGTCGCCCGTGAGAAAGCCCGTCTCGATCCTGAAGCAGCCGCAAGAGCGCGCGTTCGACCCGAGCAAGCATAGGCCTAAATTCAGGTACCAGCCGCCGCCGCCCACCGCGAAGAGTCAGAGGGAATTCAGGTCATGGTGGCCGCCGTTACCCACTTACACCGCGAGACCGACGGTCACTTTTGAAGGTGCAACTACGAACAAATCGCTTTGTTTCAATTCATTATTGTTGTCGGTCAAGTTCCAATACCGATAGATCTTAAATATCCGAGAAATGTGTTTTTTTTATCCATGATTTGTTGACTGAAATTTGTATTTTTTAACGATTTGTTTGTTTTTAAACTTTTTTTTTCTTCTTGTTTCTGTTCTATTCATTACTATGTTAGAACGGCTAATTATTATTTTGGTTTTTTTCGCTGATTCTTAGAGTACTCGAACCCACCACCACCGCCGCCAAAATCTCAGCACTACAGAGGCGACAGCCAAGGTAATGCGATCGACTAACATTTTCAACTATTGTTACGTCTTTTGTTCATTAGCTTTCATTGACATTTCATGTATAATTGTTTGCTACCGCTTTGTTAGCGCGGCTAACAAAGCGGTCCTGTTTACCGCGATGGTTGCATAACTTCATCACGTGTTATTTACAAGTACATTCTTAAGGGGAGACTTCAAAGCAACTATGCTCTTGCCACAGGAAGTTGTCGATTTGTGAGTTATTCCCAATCTCATTCTCTATTTTTATCCGTTCTGATTCGGTTAATCAATTTAATTTTTGTCAGTTAAATTAAGTCTCCTCTTATTTAAATCAACAATAATTCATCTCCTTAATCAGTGAAATGTCATACAAATTCATGTCTTTTATCCTCACAATTAATTGAAATTCGATGAAAATTTAATTGTACATTTTATAGATGGTAATCATCATAGATAATGAAATCATTTTGTTCTTGACTGTGTGTTGAGATTTATGCTAATGTGAATAACCCTGTGTAAAATATCATCTCGTGACAAAAGCATGCGTTTATTGATTGATTGCTAATTTTATTTGATATCAAATAAATACTTCAATAATTGGCATCAGCTGTTGTCATGCATCAAGTACTCTTGAAGTAATACAGTCGATGAACTAAGAAAACTCAATTGTGCCCACTCGAATGGTAACAACAGTAATTTGAATTATTACCAGAAAATTTTTTATCCAGCATTGTATAAACTATACGCAGTTAACGTCTGTTAATAATTTGATTGTTAATGTGTTTTTCGACCGTACTTTTTAGCACAACAGACTAAATTAATTATGCATAAATATGTCCTTGATTAACATTTCGATCTTTTTTGTGGTAATTATCAAAATCTCCAATTAGGTTATTCAGAAAAACGCGTAACTATTGTCACATGGCAATTTGTAAATGTTTACTAGTTTTAATTCAACATCATATATTAATACATAATTAATTTAGTCTGCTATACTAAAAAATACGGTCAAAAAACACATTGACAATATAATTTTTACCAGTAGTGATTTTTTCCATTCAAATGATGCAGTTCAGTTTTCTCAGTATGACTCCTTCGGAATGTAATTTAATGCCACAACAACAGAGGTCAATTTCTGGAGCATTTATATGAGTCTAAAATCGTGCTTGTTGCATTGAATTATTCGCAATATATACCATTATCCAGCTTTGATATCGTACGCCATCAGAGTTTGCATCGTGTTGCACATAAATAAATTGTTTCGCATGTAGAACGACATGATTATGTGTATTAAAATAAGATAATACTATTTGTCGCTGAGTGATTCATCTACCCCGAATGCAGCGAGTCGAGACCAATCAATGCATTCTAATTCCGTGAGATACATTGAATACTTTGCTGGGTGACAAAGTGATACGACGTTACACGAAGCGACATATTAATTAATATTTAACCTGCGGAATATTATATAACATTATGCCCGGGTATTATTAATACAAAGCCGGGAGGAATAACATGAATCGGATCCGATTCTTTTTTTGTCGCATACCTCGAATGAAATTGAGACGCAGCAAGTAGTTATCGACTTGTAGAATCTATACTTCGGTTACATTTCTGAAATCATCGTTTGAAATAGACTCATAGAGTTGATGTTACAATATTTCTTCGTGTAATTGAGATTAAGAAACCTAGTTACTGTACACCTAGGTCAGGGTTAATATCACATACGTTACTGGAAATAAAAGATGATCTTAAAATAAGAGAAAATATGGGGAGATAAATTGCTAAAATGCACTTTTAAAATTATATTGGTATTATTAAATGAATTTCTTTGTGTTATACTGAGAAGCAATTTAGATAAAATAAGTTTTGCATTTCATTATAACGTTCAAACTTATTTTATGAATATATAATAATTTATATGTTAAATTGATAAATTAAATAGTATTTATTAATTATATTAAGTTTATAGTAATGAATTTATAAAAACATATAACAGAATTAAATTTTACAGTAGAGATAGTAAACTTATTCACTAATACATTCAAGTTATAAAATAACTGTTTTTATAGTACTTCCTTATTCTTATTTATTAATACTATTATGTTAAATAATTTCAGTTTATTGATATAAATCAAATAAAACATTATTTTGAACATTGCCATTAAATTATTGTAACTAGGTGAAATAAAACTAAATAAATACAAGGAATTATTAATTTAATATATAAAATAAGTTTATTCTATATAAAACTGTATATTAACTTTTTCTTCGACTTTTTTCTTAGTGCTCAAGTAAGAATTTTATGATTGAAACTTGCAAAATTTATTTAGTACTTGTGTTTTCAAAATCACTTTTACTGATCATTTGGCTCTGTAAACAACTGGAACAAAGTTATCGACTGAACGGTCGGCACTTCCGCCGTGCATTGTAAAATTTTCCCCCGGTTTGATATTTCTTTAACGCGAAACAATAACGTTATATTTTTCGCAAACTTTTGATAATATTGAAAAGACGTGTGTGCAAAGTCAACAAGTCAAGAAAATTCAGTGAACATCAAGCTTTACCGTTACAGATTCGTCGCTAAGTCGACGGAATTACACTGAACTATAAAATGCGCGACTCTTCGAGACGTTGAAATTGTTAATGGTCACGCTATCCGGGCTCGCGTGCAGAGTACCTTAAACAGTTTCTGATCACCTTGAAATTAATGCTTTATGGACGAACATAAGAAATTGTCGTATTGAAAAATTGTTCTTCATAGGTCATGAGCATTCCTCGCTTCGCCAGTTACATTTTAAATGAGATCGTTTGTGGTTCGCGGATATAAAAGTGTACCCAAGATTAATGTTCTATTAACACATTTTATGAGTACGGAAAGCATAAAAAGCTACATTATACGGGACGTTTTCATAAAATAAATCTTAACTCGCAAAGACATCACCATTGAATTTTATCTAATCATTGCTGATATAAGAATAAGAATAATCTTATCAACCATGGATTATGTGGTGTTAATTATAAAAGTAATTTTATATACCAATTTCTTCTTTAATATTAAAAAAAATTACGTTAAAACTCTTCAAAAATAATGTCAGTCAAAAGTCTATCAAAGACAAATAGAAAATACAAATATTTACTATTCTTAATCTTATTGTCTTTTACTTAAATTCATAAAAATTAAAACTTGATATTAAAGTGAAATCTACACACTGAGAGCAAAAGTATCATTTAAGTTCCATATTTGCAGGACATAAAAATTTAATATGTATTGCAAAGATCAAGTAATACATCACTAATATTTATAAAATGATTTACTAAAATCTGATAGTTACAATCTGTTTCTCAAAAGAACAGTCTAAAAAGTTTCATACAAATTAGAACTCACTTTACTAAAGCGTGATAAACTGATTTAAGATTATATCTTTTTCTCCGTATTTACATTTTGAACAATAATGTAGTATTCTTCATTCATTTACAAGAAAAAGTACGTCACCTTTAATATAGTAATCTCCGTTTATACTGATAAAATATTTGCTTTCTTTTTATTTGTCAAAAAGTATGCTTAAAATCAAACAATAATATAAGTTATTAATAAATACTCTCTAAATGATCTTATATATCAAAAATTAAAAATAACTGCTATATTATATAAGAATTTTTCCTCGTATTGTTCAAAAACTACAACAAATTTAATGCTGTTTACAATAACGCTAGTAACTGTAATATTTCTTTTTCCTTTCAATCAAAAACTGACACAGTTGAGTGAAACAGCACTTGTCAGTTGCAACGGATAAATTTACGGAGGGATCGCGCGAATGATTAAATCAACATTAGCGAATTTCAAATCATAAATCGAACAATATTTCACCGCTAACGCGTGCATTAGTCACACAATGAACTTTCGCAGCTAATTAAACGGGCGAGATGCATAACTAACGTTGAACAATACCGGTTGCGGGTTTGCAGGCGACGTAAAGCGCGCCGCGGCGAATTATCATCGTTTGAACGGGCGTGACCACGTGACAACGGTTACGAGGAAAATTATAATCACCGCGTTGAAGTGAAGCCAATGCCGCGGCAAGCACTTCAGTGCGTCGCTCGGTGCATCTTTGTGTAACACGCGGCCTGTCTCATTGGGAACGCAATGCGTTGCCGTAGAATGCCGTCTAAACTGGAGTGCGTATTATTCGCCAGTCGAATACCAACAAGTGTTTATCGCGAACGCGGTGCGACGTGACGTCGTGTGCGCGCACTGCAATTCATCGTTTTTAAGTGCCGCGCAAAAAAAAAAAAAAAGGAAAAAGCGAACAAAAAAAAAGTTAATGAAGTAATTACGCTTCCAGATTTTTGCGCGGGCAATTAATATCGTCGCGGATAATAAAAAGACCGGAGGCGCCGAATACGAAACTTTTCACGTTTCCACTGTTTTTCTTTTCTTGTTTTCTTGTTTGTACTTTTTTTCCTTTATTATTTTTATCGTTTATTTTTCTTCATTCGGTGACGCTTGATAATCGCAAGATTACTTTATTTGATTACCGTAGTTTACGACATTTCGAGGAAAGTGTTCGGCTCGAAAACGAAGCGATTTATAGGTCGAATCGGAAAGACGTGATTGAACAATAATCGTCGAGCGATTCCTAGCGTTTTCAAGTGTTGTTCATTATTCTTGTATAGTGAGAAATATATAATATGATAAATTACTGGGTTTTTTTTATACAAAATGGATGTTATATCAGGGAAATAAACATTTTAATTTAAATAATAGTTTATTTAATAATAATATAAATTCAAGTTACTTTCATTGTATAATTTGTAACGTAACCATGAAAATTTAATATTATAGCACTTCTAGTAAAATTAAATGATATTAAATTCTTTTGTTTTATTATATTTAATTCTTTTGTTTTATTGTACACTTGTACTGAAAATATTTGTCTGCCTGCTGATCAATAGTTCTGTATTTACAAATTACAAATGTTATGATTGTATTTAAATTATTTTTATATTACAACTCTTCCGTAGTATTAAACTTAACATTTTTAGCAGTTTAATAAATGAAAAAAAAATATTTTACATACTTCTGTGCCGTCAGAATTTATTACTGGTTATCATACAATAAGAGACGTAGAACATACTTGAGTTCTGTTTTTAAAAATTCTTTATCGATCTGTTTTGAAGCCTGTGATGCCATGCAGTTTTATTTTTAAACATTTTTAGATAATTTTTAAGTATTGTTTAATTCCTTTAAATATACACGTCTGTCACTTGTACTGTGTATTACGAATTACTTTTAATTACTTATTTAAAAGATAAATATAGAACATATTATATAATGTTCTGAAAATTAACATTACGCTTTAAAATACTTTAAAAATGTTTTAAATATAAATTTCAAAGAGAATACGTTAAATGTTGTTGTATTTTCAAAAACCTTTCAAATTATAATAGAAATTAAAGAGATTTAACTTGTATAAGAGTAAAACACGAAACAATATCCGCATATTATGAAATTTGATATACATACGTATATGAAATTTAATACAACGTTGTGTTTGTGAGAGACATTTTTAGACTTGTATATTTTTTAAAAGGTTTCGCCCTCTCTCCCCGTGGTTACAATTGTTTTAAATAAAACATTCGTGTATTTTTTTAAATGCTATTTTATTAAATAACGCATTTATGTCATGTCCATTCAGGCAATGAATAAAACATTACAATATGTACAACAATTAACTTTCGAATCAAATGTTGAATAAATTATTATTAATAGCAATATCCATTAAGAACTGAAAAATTATTAAATGTAACTAAGTGATTTTATTTTACTAAGTGAAAATATTATATAACTTTTATTGAAATGACAATTAGTTTTGCAAATATGATACCAAATTAGTAAACTTTGTATTAAAAACTGATATTTTTTCTCTCAATGTAGTGTTCTTTATAATATTATATAAAAACATGTTTGCAAACAACGTGACCAAGGAAACTGTTACCTTATAGTCACCAGTTGTAGTGCGAATTACTATAAAATATAATATCAACTACTAATAAATTTCCCTCGGTATACTTAACACCCAAAAAGGAACTAAATAATTGATCAAAATCAATAAAACGCCGCGGACTCGTTTTGCGCGCGCAATAACGTTGAATTTGATTTCCCAACACGTGCGTTTTAACAATGGTATAATATGACGGATCTCGCGATGGCATTCCAGTGACAATACACGACCTTCCGAAGTATTTAAAATGCACACTTGCTCAAAACGCGAATGGCGCTGTAAATCACCGGCTCGTCGTTTATATTTTTGTCATTCGCAAGCGCAATATGTCCGGCACAAGATAATTAATATCATTACAGTTATAATTTACACGGGACGTTCATAAATAAATGATGACCCCGGCCAATAATCATTCAAGTCGAATTAATTGCGCGCTCGGTTTTGAATACAAAAACCAATTACAGCCTAATTGTATATCATTGCGAGCGAATCCGGAGTAGATAGGAGATAAGGTTCGCTCTCGTACAAATTAAGAGTGTCTGCAGAATGGCGCATTATCGCACGAATGAGTTCCGATCGCGGTGAAATTTTCTTGCCCGCTTCATAGAAAACGCTCCACATCGCACGGCGAGTCCTCTCGCAATTACGCGGAAACAATAAACAGTCGTCTGTTGTGAGAGTGCAAGTAACATCATTCTCAAAGGAAGAGGGCGAGTGGTCGGGCGGGGGCAGGGAAAAAAATACACCTACACCTCTTCTCAGAGTCGCGCAAGCTATCGCACTTGCGGCAAAGTTTCGGACGCTTTGTTGCACTTTGATGACACCATTGAAGAAACTTCCGACATCACACGTTCCGCTCGTAATTTAACCGGTTAACCCAATTACGTATGTTGAATGTTAATTGAGTCTCGCGATCGGCCCCCTTTTTAATGTTTTTTTTTTTTTTTTTTTTTTGCACGCGACAGCGTATGCACATAATCAGTATGGAAATGCATCTAATGTAAATGCACCGATTTAGGTTAGGGTTCCAATTTTTCTTCAATTACGAGTAATTCGATCATTAAATGGAATAGATGGAAAATGGATGAAAATTAGTAGCCTTAATGTACAATGAATTAATGGTTATATAGCGAATGTGGGATAAATTTGTTGGTTTAATTTAACTTTTTATTATATGATTTCAAATTTTTATTACAGTATATGGCAATTGTTATGAGTTTTTCAGGTTCATCCCACTTTTATGATATAAATTGTTTGCTGAATGCTTTATCTCTGCGTGTACTCGAATTAATTGGCACTATAATCTCAGTTGATATAATATATAGTAAAATGTATCAAAGTTACAGTAACATAAATATACATAACCTATTTTTACCATTTATACATCCACTTATTTGACGCGTGCTAACATACAATACTTCTAAATGAAAAATAAAAATAAAACTTGTATAACTGCAGAGGAGTATCAAAATTCAGCTACTGATTTAATTGCATTTATTAAACTACATGTATTTAACTTGAAGCCGTATTTAAATCTATTATTTTTTTTTCGGTATTCCCTTTTCATTTGAGCACCAATTTCCTTTTGTCATAGTCTCTATTCATGAGCAAAACTCAATTAAACTCTGGTTTCGATATGAATTTCCGTTCGGGTTCGAATCATCTTTTTGTTTTTATGAGAAAATTGCAGAAACGCAATTTAATTTTACAGTTTCCTTAATGTAACAAACATTCGGGGTAATAGCAAAGTTTGTCAATTTCAGCGCAATATAAACTTTCGACTCGAGGTGTGGGTGTGATACTCAAATCAACGTATGATATTAATCAATGAATTGTCGTTAAACTTCGGTCATTAATCATTACTACGATTTTGTAATTATCGTTAATATCAACGTAATATAATTATAAATTAAACTATCGGCAAAATTCTATCAACACCGGTCCCATTATCGTGCTTTAATATCCGGGATGATTAATTTATAATTTCGTGTTTTTTGTTTCATTTTTTCCGCCATCGCCGAATAATAATGTTTAGTGCGTTATTGTGCACGGATATCGAAGAAGAATGAATATTATTTGTTCATATTCACAATCGTCTGCAGTCAGATATGACCGTTTATTATACATATTCATGCCTGGATGAACATGATTACGGACGATATGTTTTCAGTCTTGATAAACTTCAATCGCAACGCAACACTTGAATTATTATACATCAATAACTTTTCTCTGTTACGCATTATTTGAAATTAACTTGGAAATCGACGTTCCAATAGTACGTTCATTCGATTTAATCCAAAATACGGATTAGTAAAGTAAATTAAATCAATGTTAAAGAAATGCCGTCAATAAAACGACGGAGTTATTGAACTTGTAAACTCGGCTTAAAATAACAATTATGAACGTCTAAGAAAATATTTATACGTTTTGATGATTCGCGAATGAAGAATTCTGTTAGGTCAATATAGTTATCTCAGTTTTATCAATTGTAAAATAATATTAGAGCTCGATGTATTGTCACAAATTCCTTAAACAACACTTCACTTCGGTATATTCAATAGAATATTCGAGTTATCCATTACCCGATGAAAAACAAAAAATTTCATAGTACTTTTTTTACTTTGATTGATATCCAAATCTCATACAAATTTGTTCCCTGCAAATAAAAACGATAAAACGAATGAAATGACCGTCGACAATTGAAATGCTTGAAAGGTCATTTAATTTTTAATTGCTAATTTCTTTTCTTACATAATTGGAATGCAATTTTGAAAACGTCAAGAACAATTAAAGTCGTGCCCCATATAATGATAATTGTATGCAATTACATAATTTATACATCGACGAAGAGTGAAATTCGGAAGGTCTTTCCAACTTTCAACGACTGTACAATTATTAATTCCGGAGTAATTTTCCCAACCGAAGGTCACCGTTTAATTATTTATCCGCTTCCTTGCCAAATTGCACTGACCTCGCCGGTCGTCTGCGATCTGCGAGAGATATAATTGTACCATTCAACGCGAAAATAGAACGCAAAAATTTTTTTCCCCTACATATGCCATTTCGCAAGCGGCCGATTCACGGCGTCCAAAAATAATTCGAATTCTTGGCTTGGAAAATCATAAGCACCGCTTGACAGGCGAGCATTTTTCAAACGTCACCCGCAAATTCCATTCGGATTGCGGATTTCGCAGAAATCCGTTGGATGTACGTGCGCGCCCCCGAAGGATGCGCTCACTCCGTCCGGGCGTTCATTTGTCGCCAGGATCCCCATTTATTATCCCGCGATCGGTTTATCTGCGATAGTCAGCGAGCGTGACGCGGATGAGAACCTTCGCCCGCCAGTGAATGAGTCGAAGCGGCGATTCCTGACCGTAAGGTAAAGAAGCGTGGCGATCTTCTCGGGGCAGGGGCATTGTCTCTAGCCCGAGGCCCCGGGCTCCTTCGTGGGCCCGCAGAAATCAGCCAGTGCCGCTCCAACTATCGAAAGGCAAAGTGCGCCGCGCACGCAGATCGCTCGACGTTTCTTTACTTTTAAACGCCCGACCAACCAGTTTTTATTTACTTGGTTCTTTCTTTCTTTTTTTTTCCTCGTCGATGCGTTTCATTTAACGGTGGGACACAAAAAGTGCGCAATTATTTCGAAAACGACCGCTCAAACTAATCGCCAGTGCCGTCGAACGGAAAAATGTCGAAACCCCGGGCGGCAGAAAAATTAACGATCACCAGTATTACGAGGCTTCCCGTGTCCCCGGGGACTAATCTTCAGCGAAACGTGTCGCGTTACGCTGTGCGGAGGATTGCGACATTTGTTTAATTAAGAAAAGTTCCCGCCAAGCGGAACCGCGGGATGATTTCGGGTGGGAAGGATCGAGGCGGTCTCGATCATTGGCTGTCCCCGGTGTTTACAAACATTGGCTGATATTTGTGTTTACGTCGGGCGGCAGCGTTGTTTACAAACACACGGCTTACGTCAGAGCGAGCGGCGAAACAAAGCGCGCGGGGGTTCTCCGCTCGCGCGTTTGTTTACGCAAATGCGGAACACTTTCCTCGCCGGAAACTCTCGCGTTCGCACGGCGTCTTTAACGGAGCCTCTGGGTCTTTTAAAGAAATTCGTAGATCGAGCGCGCGGATAATCAGTCGCGGGCGACGTGAAAGTGGCGCGCGGGCGCGTTTTAGCCGGCGGTGACTGGCGCGCTCCGAATGGTGAGGAACTTGGAACGAGGCGTCGAGGGGACCGACAACACCGATGACCTTGGACGGATTTGTTGGCGGCGGAAAAGGGCCACGCGAAAGATGGGCACGTTCGAGCGCCACGTCGTTCAGCAGGGGTCAACGGCGAAGGTGCAAAAAGCTGACCTCATTTGCGTGCGCGCGCGCGCCGACGAGGATCGGGCGAAAAAGTATCGCGCGGTGGCCGACATCGAAGGCGCCGATCGTGACAAATGGTCGTGGAAGCCGCGCACCGAGTTCGAGCGAACGTACTTCGGCGACCTGGAATACTACGAGGGCAGATCGCAGGCTTTCCGGGCGAGCCGCGAGAGGCTCCACGAGATCTTCGAGCACAACCGTTACTTGCGGCGTAAGTTTTTCGCCGACATGCCGGCCGCGGCGGTGCAGGACTACAAGCTGTCATCGGGCAACGCCGGCGCCGGATTTGGCAGCACCGAGACCGTGACCAGTCAGAGCAACCAGTCGGCCGAGAGTGGCAGCGGCCGCAAGTCCAGAAATGATTTCAGCAGCGAGACCCCGGACGCCGCGCCGACGAAAAAGGACGAAGCCTACGAGCTGGGCGACGTTTTGACGCAGTTGAGCGACAGCGATGGCAAGAACAGCGACAATACAACGGAAACGAAATCGTTCACTTCCGAGCAAACGGAGAGCGAGGGCCTGAGGCTCCTGAATCTCTTCGAGTCGAAGATCGAGGAATACAGGTACCCGAAATTTCAGAGCGATTCCCGCGAGACGATAACCTGGGACGACGACGCCAAGTCGATCGCGACCGATGACGTTTGTTCCGAGAGGAACAGCAGCCTGTCCGGAAGCCACTTCCGGAAGTCTCTGCCCAATCTGAGCAGATTGGGACAAGAGAACTCGATAGCGAAGATTTCGGTCGACGGCGATACTTACGATTTGACGGACTCCGTCAAGTCGATGGATAACTTCTTTAATTATCGCTTCTTGAATAAGAAGGAAGCCGATTTTGATTCGGGGGATTCATCGGACGTCGAGTCCAAAGTGGGGAACGAGGGCAAAATGGTCGCCGGCCCTTTAAACGCGTCGCTCGCGACTGAGCGTTACCGGCTTTGCGAGAGCGAAGACTGTAAATTACTCAAGAATTGTACCGTCGAGGTTTCAGTGCTGCAGAATTACGACGAGCCTTGCACGAGCGAGGTGGCTGTCATCGACAGTGACAATGAGAATCGCGATGCGAGGCGTAACCGAGAAAGTTTCCTTAGAAGCAGCCAAAGTTTGCTGGAGTTGTCGAAATCGTCGCCCGCCGCGAAGATCGGCCGATTGAGGGATTTTCGTAGGAATAGGTGCGCGCCTTCGCGTGGTTTCAACAAGTCTTGCGGCGACCTCTCGACGCTCGGTGAATTGAGGTCGCCAAAATTGGTGAACGACTTTAAAAATTCCCTCAACGATCTACGATGGTGCGCAAGTTTCGCCTCCGCACATGGCAGGACGGGTTCTTCGAGGGTTTGTTCCATTGGGAGCAGATCCAGTAGCGGTACCGCCAGTCCTCTGATGGATCACAGGAAGTCGAGAACCGGAACCACGCTTCCCTCCGTTTACGGACCGATTCCGTTTAGTCAGTACAAATTTATGTTCTATAATAATTTACATGTTTGCGAAATTTATGATCCACCGTTATGGCTTGTTTTGAAAGATACCAGACTTGTCATAGTTTGATTTGTGGCATTCTTGATTATGTTTGAATCCGATAATTATGCGAAGAGTACAGCCAGCCGTTGAAAATCAATTGGATCGGTGGAATAATTTAGTGGATGTAAATGCGAGGGAATTTATATAGAAAAGTCAGGACACTGAGAAAATTTTGTCGGAAAATTTATTATTACTGTCGTTTACAGCAAACGAAACTTATCGAGCTGGTTTATATAACTTTTTTTTATTGTTTTAGTAAAAGAATATACAGATTATTTCACTTTGTATGACATAATCTAAGCTGATTATTTCCTATACATATAAGAGAATGTACATAAATCAGTTATATATATCAGATAAAGATTGTTTGTTGATGCTACAGTAATTTCCTAAACATTTTTCTGAATACATTCATTTGTTTAAACGCGTTGTTTTATATGAATAATATTGTTTTTGTTTCTAAGAAGGCATTGAATTTAGTTTTCAATTCAAAGCAATAATTTAGAATTACTTGAATGTATCTACTCCGTAATATCTTCTTCAATATTAATATTCATTTTAGTACTAATCCATTTCCAAAAATAATGTGAAAATTTATGCTTTGTACGATGCAATGAATTATAACTAAACAGTCTAATTATAATTTATTTATCAGTACTGAGAAAACAAATATCATTTTAACAACAATTACACTTCAAATTAGCGAAAACGTATCATGTACATATTAATTAGAGAAAGTATATATAATGCCCTTGCCCTACTATTAAATCCGCCACTTTGATGTCTTCATTCCACGAAAAAAATATTAGTACATAACAACAAAAGCTCGTATGCAACATTTTAATAAATAACATTTGACTTATTAAATAATATATTCTCAACTCTAATAATAATATATAAAATGAAAAATTTATGATTTCATTTTTAAATGAGATAATTTTGATTTCATCACAAACTTCATTTAATGCTGTGAATTATCGTATAATTTCATTTAACAAACATTTACATTACATATATAACAGTAAGTTATTTACTAAATTGAATTTGAAAGTTAATAAACAATTTACAATATTAAATAATTCTGTTAAGTCAACTTCGTGAATTAATTTTGAAATTTCATTTACTATGAAAATTCAAATATATGGACAAATTATAGTCATATCAATGTTACTTAAATTAATCATGTCTCCTGAGATGTTTGCAACCATTCTATACAACGAAACTAACCAACCATTAAGTCTTAAGCGTCATCGATATTTAGAGAATTCTTGTTATTTAACTTCGCTGACAAATCGACAACTTAGCAGGTCATTGACAAAGTGGAAATTCTCAAAGCACTTTCTGCAGAAGAGTCTCGAGAGACTTTGCTGTGCTCTTAACTGAAATCGCGGTCAAGTTTATATGATTAATTTTATTGTTCAAACAAACAATTTTGTTTATAGGAGAAGTTTACCGGTATGTCATGTCACGAACTAATATATTCATAATTAAATTTAAACTTTTCATCTTTATGTCCATATTTGTAGAGAGAAGAAATTTGTATTACAAGTGAAAACGCGATTACCGAATAAATAGGGAATTATTATTTTACAAATCACGAACATATTAGAGAAGATGTATCCATGGATTGTTCAATATGAAATTGTATTCATAAGTGACATAACATAAATGTATCGTACAATTTATAGCAATTACTAGATATTTGCTATGATACATTCTAAAGATTAATATGATGAATTAGAAATGTTTTTCCAAATATATCAAGCATTGCTAATTGGGTTAAATGACCCGTTCCAATTCCGCTTATGATTCTCTAAACAATTTTTTACCTTTTTATTACTATTTGTAATTTTAAAAATTATATCATGCCTTAATTTTCACATATTATTACATTTTAATAAGTTCTACGATACGACAAAATCTGAACTGACAGATTGAGTTTAATGCTAAAAGTAATTGGATTAAAAACATTCAGTAACTTTAACAAGAAAAAAAAAGAATACAAAAAAAACATATCTACTAAATTTACTGAAATAAAACAGCACGTTGAGTGATTAAGAAAACCAAGCGTCCAGAATCAATAATACGATTAAGTTTGGCTTAATATTTTTTTTACATTCAATTAAGTCGATATTCGGGCAGGGATGCTAGCAGCGGAAAGCGATCAATCTCCTATTAATGTTTTTGCAAAATCAAAGTATGGGGCGGAATTGAAATGAGCATATTTGGCGAGTGCTGGTGCACACGCGCGTGCGTGAAAGGATTTTCTGCCCGGATCGGTCATACCGCATGTTGCATTAGTAGATCATATCAGTACCTGCACGTAGCTTTTCAGTGACGGATGTCGTTTAAATATTGTGCGATCAATAAACAAATTTCTCATCGTCATTATTCTAACATTTTTGTAAGAAAAAAAAATAATATTTAATTATCAACTAGTGTTACATGTCAATAAAAATTTACATTACTTAAACGTTACTCTAAATACAACTAATGAATTATCACGGCGCGCTTCATTTGTTTTTTTTTATTATTATTAAATTAAATTGAACTAATTAGTATCTAATTAAAATTGCAATATCAATAAAAAAGAAACTGCCGAAATCCATTCCTTAAGCTGGCAGAGAGACGTTGATGAAAAAGAAATGTTAATTTCTTTTTAAGAAAGATTAAAACTCACTTGGGGCAAGTTTTTACCGGCAATAAAACGCCTTAATTTACTGTGCTTCGTTTTAATTACTAGAACTTCATTATTATCTGATAAGGTAACGATTGAATCACGGCATAATTAACGCGTTGCAAATACATAATAATTATTAAATGATGCTTTCCGTTTTACTGACACACAGGTGTTGCAATAATATAATTTCACAAACGTTAGCGAGCATTGCGTAACATTCGCGCGGGTTACGTTTCGGTATCATTTTATCACCGTGGCTTTCAAAAACATTAAAAAAAATTAAATCCTTCTTTGCGAAGATAAATTCGCTTCGTTAATCCGATTCGTAAACATTTAATTGTCAACTTTCCTTAAACGCGCTTTTATTGCGTCGATCCAGAATTGCTTAGTTGTCGTGACAAGAAGAAAATTGGATTTTTATTTAAATATTTATCCTTTCGTTCATTCAGGACGGCTAAAATTTGATTGTCGCTTTGGATTAAAACTTTGTAAATAATATCGTTGCCTTTCCTTTCAATTAAAGCTTCGCCTTTGTTGCAAGAGAAATGACAATTGTAATTCTAAAGAAATGCGGAAGTAAAAAAGTATGTGTCGGTGATAATGGCCTTTTATATTTAATTAATTTATTGTTAATTATTTCATTAATTTATTATTAGAAGCAATTTCTTGTAATGGAAAAAGATTCCCTAGTAAAAATCAAACATATATGTTCATATACGGATTAAGCAAAAACATATATGGTCATATATGGATTAAGAAAAACATATATGTTCATATATGTTTTTTTCGTAATCCATATATGAACATATATGTTTTTCTTAATCCATTTTTACTAGGGTTACGTTAAATGATATGTATGTTTCAATTATATTCATTAAAGAATAGATATGTTTTTCATGTTTTTTCAAAAAATTAAAGCAACTATATTTAGTTATTCTTGAATAAAAGTTAAAAGTATTTTGACTTTAATATTTAATAACAATTCAACTTCTTATAATTGTACACTATAGTGTGACAATTTACATCGTAATTATCGTGTCAATTTTTATAATAATTTGTGATTTTATTATAGAGATCCGTTATTAATTTAACGTAATCTATTGTTAAGTTTATCCATTATATAGCACATTAATTTTATTAATATTATATCAATATAATTATACAACGATTTTAAATTATACAGTAATTAACAGTAATCTTAATTATATATAATTTTTCCACCACGTCAGGTCATTTAAGTAATTAAAAAATTTGCCTACATAACTTAGAGACAATTAATTGCAGGTATCGACACAGTGGACAAAGAATAACCTCCCTCCGAGAATTAACGTCGCTGAAATGTTTAATAAAACGCACGGTACTTTCTTCGTTAACTAAAGACTGTCCTTTGAAAAAGACTTTAATCAAACGGTCTTTAAATCACCATAAAATCTCTATTGTCTTTACCTAAAAACTTATAGTACTTGAAGCCCCTGAAAAAAGAAACGATAAAGACGAAATTTAATGTAATGTAGCAAAAGATTTGAAAAGACAGAAAAGAATAATCCCAAATAATATTAAAAGTGATTTTTATTAACATTTCAAAAAGGAAACAATTGTGCAAACTCCGCAAGACTTGGTTTTAGCTGGAAACGCGAAATAAAATTCTGAAGATAGTTTCATTCATTTCGCAAGGACTACGAAAGTACAAATTAATTGAAACTCGTATGTCATTGTTACCGCGAAAAGTAACGGATATGCTGATCCGATGACTTGATACACACATTTTCTAACACGGTTTATTTCTTCATACGTCGTATCCGTTTTGTATAATTCTTAGATACACATGTCAATGGGAAAATGAAAGTATCACGATTATGCAGTCGCACAAGAAGTACATTTTTTAATTGTCATGATTAATTGGACTGTAAACTGTTACCGAATAAAGAACATTTTTCTCATATTTCAGAATGTATAAATTATACACACTCCAACCTCCCTGTAAGGTACTCGTCGCCTAGAGAAATAAAATTGCCTCGCTCGTAGAACAAGTGAGCGAAAATTGTTTTTGCATATTAAAAACCTTAAAAAAATATAATACTTGAAATGTGTAATTTCGCGTTGAATAAAGTTTATTTAATGTTTAATTGAAGTGACATTATTGCCGTTAGCGTTTAAACAATTGTTACCAACTTAAATACGCGTTACGAAGTTGGACACACTACTCCAAGTGAAACTTCCGGTCCCGAAATTATAGCGAGGTTCACGGTGTATAATAGATACTATAAATATTAAAATTATGATATATTCGAATTTTTTTATTTTAATTTGGGTTTACTTTTAATAACTTATCTAGTAATAAGTAATAGTAATGTAATATCTGGATTTTTTCCTGATATTATAAAAAGTCTGCATTGCTAGGGTAAATTTAATACACTAGAAATTAAAAATATTAAATTAATTTCTTAATTTGTTATGTAACATTAATCAATATTTTTATATAACCACAATTAATCAACGATAATATGAATATAATAACATCAGTAAAGTGAGCTATATGTAAGAATAATTTATAATTAATTAATAACATAATAAATTAATAAAAAGTTAATGTGAAAAAGAAAGTACAAAAATAAACCAATTAATAATGTAACAAAGAAAGGGGAAGTATGTCAGGTTAAAACGTGATTCGAGCGCTTTTGAAGATTTTGTCTCTTTATGTACTTTTCTTGTTCATGAGTTATTAATGTATTAATAACAGAAGTAATCTTCTTCTTTCATATAGAAAATCATACTTTCATGATAATAATAACATTACATAATAATAAGTACAATTTAAATGAATGTATTAAATTATAAATTAATTAATATTCATGCAGAATCACCAAGGCGCTATGTAGAAGGCGAGGTAACGATCCACTACCGATCCCCAGTTCGTACCGAAGCAAAGGAACTGTTGAGTGAAGAGGAACTTGCTCGCAGAAGTGCAGAAAATATGCACCGAGTTTACCAAGAAGAGCGTCGCAGGAAGTATCTTCAAGAATTGCACGATATTGACTCTCGACGCCACACGGACAATTTCATGTAAGTTAACATGTTTACTTAACGAAATTTTGATGAAAAATTCCGTACAAATACACCGAAGAAAAAAAATTGCGGGTGCTCTGTGGACCATGCGAAAGAAATAGAACTTCTTCGGACTTTAATATGTGGTAAGGACCTTCGTGCTAGAAGTTATATGCACAAGGGGCTTTGCTATGTATTATAAGTTATTACGTAATCTTTTTTTAATTAGACATTAATATATAACTTTATGATCTTCACATTTATGGTTCCTTTTTTTTCTATTCACTTCACTCTCGTCACAAAGTAACATTTTATACACTGCAAAAATTAAGAAACTGATTTTCGTGATACAAAGAACTTGTTAATTTAATATGATAACACAAATTACGCAATTAACTTGCAAATTATGTGCTTTATATTTTTTTTTCCGTACTCTACACTTTCGCTGTTACGTTTCCCATTCCATGAAATTTATACTTGTTTTTAACGTATATGGACAAACATACTATGTGTACCATGCGGAGCGTTTCAAATTAATAGGACACGCGAAACAATTATGTTTCTTTTTCATTCGTAACTATATAGCTATCTAGGAAATAGTCGAAGAGAATATTTGCTTCCTAAATAATGTTCAACCAATTGCTATAAATAAGGTCAAATCTTATACGAAAAATCTTGAAACTTCATCTGCACTGGAAAGTATATATACAAGAAAATAATACGAATAATGAAATGGTTAATTCTATTAATTAAAATATTACATTTTTTAATAATAAATTGAAGCTATTTTTAAGAAATCCCGTATTTTATTATTAAAAATATTAATAAAGAATTAATAAAGAATGGAAACAGTAATATAAAAAAGAGGTAAAAACCACCAACAAAGTTTGTTAACGTATGAAATGAAATAAAAGGCTCTTTGTTTTGTGTTTTAGAAGCATTTTATTCTTTTGCAGCGCTATTTTTTAGGGCTTGTGCTTCACCTTTTACATGAAAATAATTAAAAGAACAAAAATGTAACATTTAATAAAGTTACAAGGTCATTGGAAATTAAATTCGTCACATGTAAAACTTACCTTATTATTCTTGAAAACATTAAAGGAGAGACTTACAAAGCTTTGGGTGATAAAAAATTCATTCATGAATATTGCAATATAAGTTTGTCATAAATTTATTACCATCACAATCAATCAAAGTGTGTGTCCAGCCGCAGCATTAAGCAATCAAAATCATGCAAGCCACAATTGCCGGATCTACAATTAATACAATGTAATAAACATTCATATTACCTCGCTCAAATAAACACATCTCATGATGCGAATATTATAATTAAAAAATTTGACAGTACCATTAATCTCATTGTTAACAGTCAATTGATAATTGAGTCCATTTTTACATTGAGTAAACAGCATTAAATATTAATAAGCAGCTTTACCTTTTAATATTACTGCAAATTGATTTATATTATTCATTATGAAATATAATTTTAAATTGAAATGGTAAATTTTAGTACATAATTATATGATGTAAACACGAACAGTTAATTACGTAAACTCGAACAGTTAATAATTAGATATCTGAAATATTAATGTCATGTATTTATAGTCTAATATTAATTCAAGAATTGTTTAATGCTATTGCAAGTGGAAAAGATTTTCTGTTTCTAAACGGATATTTATATTTAAATTTTTTTAAAATAGTAATAAAGTTTTTTTTGGAACTTTACTAGTGTAATAATTTGATTTAATTGACATTATTTTTATTTTCAGACCATCACAGAAGTCTCCAATTCCTTTGAATCGATATGACGATTTCATCGACGATCTTAGTTATCGAAGTAGATCTCAAGATCAAACCCCTGAGCCACGTTTGGTTGCAAGAGCTTTATACAACTTTGTAGGACAGTCACCTCGAGAACTGACATTTAGAAGAGGCGATCTTATCTTTGTTCGACGTCAAGTTGACAAAAATTGGTATGAAGGTGAACACAATGCCATGGTCGGCCTCTTCCCTTTTAATTATGTCGAGGTACGTACATTTAATATGCAAATATAAAATAAAATTTTATTTATGATGTATATCTTAAATTCTTGTTTAAAATTAAAGAAGATAAAACTACATATATTTAGATGCAAAGGTTAAAAAAACTTAAATGTTTTTAATTATGCTTTTTTAAATATCATTGCTTTGTACAAAGAGCACAATTATTCTTATACTTTGGAACTTTCTTAAACTTGTCAAGCGCAGATAAAATGAACTTTAAACTCAAGTAGATTTACTTTACATTTGCAAACAGTGTACTTTCCGAAAAGATAATAGTTTTAAAAAGTATAGTTTTTTGCTTTATTATAAATGAATTAATGATAAATTATGTACTTCACGACTGAAAATATTGTAAATTAAAAGTGAAAGTTTGATGTTTTCCATCTTACATAAACATTATTTACTTGAAAATAATAAAGTTTTCAGTCGAGCAAAACTGTGGCTCGTCGTAAAGATATCATGGTATTTATTATTTTTAATAAATGTGTAGTTTTGTTTTTCTATTGCCTTTATAAGTAAAATTAATATAATATATTTATTTCGTCATTTCGTTTATGAGTTATAAAGGCCATAATATTTATATAAATTGTTCAATGATCTAACATGAGTTTAAATAAATTAATAATTCATAATTATATAAAGCATACATATAATTTGCAACATTTATATGTATACTAATATAATATTTATAATTCATTCAGATAATTCCGTACGATGGAATGAGAACTACGCCTAAAAAGCCATACGAAGGACAAGCAAGAGCGAAATTCAATTTTGTAGCGCAAACTCATTTGGAATTATCACTAGCCAAAGGTAAATCAACTCGTGAAATTAACGTGCATAAATGCAAAAGACATTTTACATTCAATCGATATTTGAAGCAACTTATAATTTGAAATTAATTTCTGAATTACTCATTTACTATCCGTTTCCATTTCAGGTGAATTAGTGGTCCTGACAAGACGAGTGGATGAAAACTGGTATGAGGGAAGAATTGGTAACAGAAAAGGAATTTTCCCGACTTCCTATGTAGAAGTTTTAGCAGAGCCAGGCAATCGACCGGGTAATTATCGTTCGATTGCTAAAAGTATTTTATAATTTTATTCTTGTTGGTCCGTCACGATTACATACGTATATCCATTGTAAAAATCATTTATTTGTAATTATAAAATTTTCATTATATATAAAATTATTACATTGACATTCTAATTTTACAAATTCAATTTACAATATAGTAAAGATATGAAAAACTAATAATATTAATGGTATCAGTTTTCTGTGTATTTTAATTAAATTGTTAATACTGAATATGGTACCTTAATTTCAGAAACACCTGTGCAAAGTAAACCGGTAGCCTCGCCAGCAGCGCACAGTCTTTTATCCAACGGATCTGCCGGTGGTAAATTGAGTATGGGACCTCATCATTATACCCCTTTAATACCTAACACCAACATGTCGCAGCCCCACTATAATTCTCTGGTAAATTTTACTCTAACGACAAAATAATATTTCCGCTACAAGTAATTGCTTTGAGTATAGGATTATTTATTCACTTTTTTGATACCGTTTCAGCCGAGATGCGGAGGAAGTAAACTGCAAGTAGCACCAGTAAATGAGACGTTGCATATTGACACACACTCAGAACCGATACCGTAAGTTTTTGCTTCGGGTTTTCTTTTTAAACGTACAATTATGGACTCTCGGAAATGAAGCTTTATAAATTGTATTAATTTCTTTTTAATCAGATGAAATTGGTGGTTACCCAAAATATATTTTTATATCTGTTTACGAAGGAAAGTTGAGGGATTTCAATTTAACCATTAAATTTGTAATTATACAATAACAATTGAAGGAAGTTAAATGAAATATTACTCATATAAATGTTAATAAATCGCCGAGTACTGGCACAATATCTGTAACCATTGAGCAACAAATGACAATTGACTATTGGCTCAGTCTTGGAGTGAAATTCTAATAGATTAAATACAGATTCTTGGC
The DNA here is from genome assembly GCA_022817305.1 of Leptoteleia sp. ZL-2020. Taxonomy (NCBI): domain Eukaryota; kingdom Metazoa; phylum Arthropoda; class Insecta; order Hymenoptera; family Scelionidae; genus Leptoteleia; species Leptoteleia sp. ZL-2020. The sequence continues at coordinate 10,210 of JABFPN010000291.1, read as the reverse complement.
AATTTACCGTTTACTTGTACTGTTTCAGTATCGTTAATTAACGGCTGGATGACCAGTAGTAATTTAGTACTGGTACTTTTTTTCAAAAATATTTACAAATTGTACGATGACTCTAGATACAAAATATGGAAAATTATGATAAAAAGTTTAGCGTAATAATCGGCTTAACGAGGTCATGTAATTTATACAACTTAGAGAATTTATATTAACATATTAACATTAATTAATTAAATAAAAGCATGGTAATGTTTTATTATATATTTCATATCTTAATAAAAATTATGTTAAACTGAAATATAATAGTATAATAACTATATGTTATGATGTAGGAACAACAACTTCACGATGTTTTTTCTGGAATCTCTATCTAATGCATATTTGTCAATAATTAGGACTTCAACTTAGGATTATGTACTACAACATTCATGTTGCACCAGTCATATCCACATAATTATATTTATTTGCAATATTTATTTATTATTTATAATATTGTTAAGATATGAAATTTTAATGATGTAAAAATATTTAGGTCTTTTCATTAATAGATCACGTCTGTTGTAGGTATCGAGCATTATATAATTATAGACCTCAGAATGAAGACGAATTAGAATTAAAAGAGGGCGATACTGTCTACGTCATGGAAAAATGCGATGACGGCTGGTACGTCGGTTCCAGTCAACGAACGAGTTATTTCGGCACCTTCCCAGGAAATTATGTCGAGAGGTTGTGAGGACGGCTGAAACTCCGACCATTCGAGCGTGCAAAAAAAATGTTGAACATATGAACGATCTTAACCGATCGCTAAATTGCTTTATTACCAAAGTGCGACGAGCGTTTAAGCAAAATCGATCATAATCGACGACTGACTGTAATGGTAATTAATGTAATGACTCTAATGACAACATGAAAATAATAGTAAGCGACCAAAAATTCACTTGTTATCCTATCAAACTATGCGATTTGCTTTTTCATGTATTATATATTGGAAACATATATGTGATTGTCAACAGTCTTCCTTGAACAAAAAATATTTGCATCCATGGTGTAAACTATAGTCGATGGTCATTCGTCGAATATTCATACGTCGCGATTACCAAAAATGTTACTTTAAGTCTAAATTAAAAAATCGTGTAAGTAGTGTATAAATAACAGTTAGTGTAATTTATTATACGTTTCAATGTACTCATGCAAACGAGTATGCAGAGGCGAAATTCAATTTTGTTTAATTGACTTCATCAAATAATTTAGGTTTAATTCGTTTAACAATATATGTTTTGCTGAACATAAATACGCGTGACCGTAGCGTGCAGTAAATGTTTATTTTATCTTTATAAACTTGGTTAAATTTGTTATAGATGTTTAGTTTTTTATAATAAAATCGAAAATTTATAGATATTTGCAGAATTGTACATTTCAATTTATATCGTATCTTTAAATAAATATTTGTTTGAATATTTGATGTAAAGATATATGTCAAGAAATATTGAATCTTATCTCTGTTTAAAACAAAAGTAGCTAACGTACATGAATTTGCTCGATTTTTATATGAGCCAAATTCGTACTTATACAGTATTTCCCAAAATTATTGCATCAAATTTTATTCACTTATTCAAGATGTAAGTTTAAATTGATTAATCCCTTTAATAACTATTCAAAATGTGGATATTTTTAAAGCAATTTAGCTTTTAAAATAATGCATTTTTGAAAATTTATTACATGTGACAATCATTTTAATTTTACTTTAGAAGTATAGGGGCAAAATTTTTGAAATAATTTCGGGACACTGTATGTTGAAAATCTTTGATAATCATATCACGATATTATAATGATATAAAAATATATCAAAGTGATTTATGATTTTAACTATCTTATTCTCCAAAGGGGATATCAGTAATATGTCATAATCTATAAAATTCGTCAATGATAAATCATTTTGTAATATTTATCACATTTGTAAATTTATGACCAATTGATAAACCAAAATTTTGAGGAAAGTATTAACTCTAAGTTGAAATAATGCATTAAATTATTAATGAAAACTGTTCAATCGTAAAAAGTTTAATGATATAGAAAGTTTTGTTTCTCATTCTCAAAAGTTATATAGTTTCATATAGTCATATAAAACATTAATTATTAAACATTTACCGAAAAATATAATTATATCTTTATTATCAAATGTACAAATTCTGTTATATATTGTCAATATTTTATTATTACAAGTAAAATCAGAATATTATTTTCGTGAAGTAGATACACACTATTTACTCTAATTTATTACCACTTACTCGGAAATATAATTATGTTTATATAAATATTATATAATTGGCTATATAATGTTTATTACTGCCGTTTTCATTTTTTACATTGGAAACAATATTGTTATTGGTCAATTCGTAAAACACTTTGAAATACATTATCTAGGACAGTTGAATTTAAACGTTGAAAATAAGAGGATACAAACAAAATGTTTTGTTTTTATTCAATCAGAATGTTTATATTCTTATGTTTTTTTACAATAAAGTTCCAACGTATTATTTTTTCCCGTATAATATCAAGTGAATTTTAATCTATAAGATCTGTTAAGTGTGAGCAGTTTTTATTAATATTTAATAAGAAAATTTTTAACAAGAAAGTGTTCAATTTTAAATGAAATTTATACCATGATAAATTTTAAATGTTTTTATAGTAATAATATGTATGAAGTCATTATTCTTAACCATGATGGATACAACAAACAGCGAACTTATACATCTTTTAAATAAATTTTGTAAAGTTTTATTAGACTCGTAAATCTTTTATGGAAAAGTGTTTTGGACGAAATTATACACCGGTATCTGGAAATAAATGTCTGACATTCTAAAATGATTAGCACAAAGATTGTTATCACAGATAACAAACCTGTTTACGTCGCTGATAAAGGAAGTCTCTTCGAAGTAAAACAGTTATTAGTCAGATTTGTATAAATAACATTCGAAGATCTTCGTTATTTCACTGTTATTCTACCGTATTTGACTTATTTGTTTTTTTACACCGTATCACAAACTCCTCGAGGTATGTGTTACAAAACACAAACATACTCCGTCTGAGTTATATTTCTTCTAATTGCCGAGACAATGATCGTTTGAATATGTAGAATGCAGTTACTGTTTAAAGTTCGCCTTCCCAAATTCATATTTTTCTAAAAAATACTGATACATAGAACTGAACGGGAAAAAAAGAAAAAATAAAAATGAAAAAAATTATAATGAGACACGATTTATGAAGTAAAAAATGTTTTATTGCATGCATTGCGTTAGAAAATAAAAAACAAGAAACTTATAAGTAAAGTGGAAAAATACGTGCAATCATTTTCCAAGATATTGACCCGGACAGAATGTTACTATTTGTTAACGTTGACATTCATTTCTGTTGGGAAAATATCAAAAAAAAAATCTTTGATACATGTACTATGCGTCGAAAACGACGTAGTTCAAAATCAGACAATACTAGTAACGCTATTCAAACAATTTTTAGAAAATATAGTAGATAAAAAGGGCGTCATGGAAACGGGCATTATGGAACCCTGTATTTCCCAGGCCACGAGCTTTTCACATTGACGAACTTTCGTAATTGATAACACTGAGTATTTCTTGAAGCGAAGTCACATTCTTATAAGAATGAACATTTGTGGAATGTGTCTACGCTTTCGCGAGTGTTTAACCTATGCAGGCTTCGTAGTGATACGAGTTATTATATATTATAAATGAATATACATAAACGTTTGTGTAAGCACGAAAAAATCATCGTATACATATCTCGTCTATATCAAGCGCTGGTCGATACTGCGAGTCTTATAAATCATGAATTGTAACTGATGCGATATAATGAAGAAAACGAATCTGAATTGTTTGTATTTTATATTGAATTTTAAAGGAATATTATTTCCGTTATCGTATTTATGTGAACCAAGTGAAATTATGCTTTATTTCTTAATTGTAAATCGTACTTTTGCTTCGTTATGGTCGTGTTCAAATTTGAAAAAGCAAATTGGGAAGATGTCTTCAGAAAGATTTTTTATAGATAATACTTGTTATACTACGACACATAAAATCATATCGTTTTATTTAATTATATTTTATCGGGTTTATTTGCACTAACAATGTAACTTTGCATTGTGTATACTTCAAATACGAAAATAAAACCTAGTCTACGATTAATTTGTTCCAATATTCTATTTACTATAGGAATATTTATAGGTATATTTTACTATTTTCGTTTCAAGAATCTTTCATTATTTATATAGTTGTTACAAGTTAATGGGAAAAAATTGAGATCATTGAAATATTGATTGTATGTAAGATTAGCGTGTAAAGTTTTTAATTTTCCTACATTTACGTTATTTTTGATAAATTTGTTTACACTTCATTTTTAAACATTTTAAACAAATAGCACAATTAACTTACATTACTGTTAAATTAATCGTTCTTTAATTTAATTCAACAAAGTTCATTAAAAATTGTATAATGATTATTATTGTCGCGAATAATGACAAATAGGACTCATTAATTGTCTGGTATAACAAATATACAACGGTAATTTATTTACAACTTTATTTCATTGAATAATGTCTCAAAAATTTTTCCATTTCAATGTAGAATTATCACTTATAATTTTATAAGTCAAGTGAAAATTGCTGCTTCTTTAAATAATGATGACTAAGGTCAAATTAATGTTTTGGATAGCCTAGTTTACTCTATAAATACACAAAACATCATAAAAATTAATAATGAATTATGCAAATAAATAGATTAAATTAATAAAAAATGTGAAATAAAAATGGAAAGTATATTTACCTGAACATGGATAGCAAGAACACAATCTTCAATCCATACAGGAATATCAATATGTGCAATGCTATTTGAGTCAACATGAACAACTTTGCCAGTACATTTACCATTTTCAAGCATCCCAGATATTACATCACAATATTGTCCAGCAGGAAGACCTGTTTTAATTTTTTGTTTCAGGTCATTAGGACTGGTATTAAATGCAATAAATCCCCGATCACCACGACCAAAGGCAATCTGGTTTTTGTCACCACTCCACCAATTTTTCAGTTCACTTTGTCCAACAACATTTCTGAATTGTACCATATTATAAATCTGACGCCAACGATGTTCACAAACCCATCCATTGGTACAAATATTATCTTTAATGATTGGAGTAATGATATTCCCTTGTGCATCAGCTGGAGGCCCTTGACTAGGGTCATCAAAGTGATACGAACTCATCACCCGAGGATGTCCATACGGATGAGCCAACATAAAAGCTACAGCCATCTAAAATAAGTAAAGTTGGTAATATTATTATAATAAATCATACAAAATTGGAAACATTAAATGGAATAAATATCATTACATGTCTTTTTAAAATTCAACTATGTCTTATCAAGAAAATTATTTGCATTGACTTGATGTCTGTTATTTATTCGAGAACATGTTCAAATTAACATAAATATATTATATTTGGTTGATATGTCATGATCATAATTATAAAATACATATAAAAAATATCAGAATACTTAATATTTGTTACAAACAATAGTAAACCAATATAAATGCTAGTTTATAAAGCTATAAATATTACTTTAGATAATGTCACTAAAAGGACATAAAAATACAATAAAGTATATACCAATGAATATTTTTAGATATAATTTAAAGATACATAATTTTTTGGATATTCATTACTTAAGTATTTTATTTTAAAAAAAGAATATACTAACTTTATATTGTTTTGAATTTTTGTACGTTAAAATGGAATTTCCTCCTACGCCATGACCTCTCTGATTGTCATGATTATCAATCATTACTAAAGCATCATCAGAAGGTATCAATCCCCATGATTCTCCCCAATTATATAGCTTCCGTAAATCATCCTGGCCCCTGAACATATTACCCAAGAATATTCCAAATTTGAAATCGATAACGCTTGCAATTTTGTATTAATTTTTACTGATAGCTTTACCACCTAAATCAATGACCTGTTGGTAAATGTAAGGCTTTGAATTTGGAGGAAATCCATGTTTAGTATTCAAAATTTTCAATTTGCCATAAATAGCCTTTAAATCTTCAGGCCACATATGTTTTGCAGCATCAACTCTAATATAAGAAAATTGTCATTAATATTATATTTTACATTTAGAAATAATTGATAACAGTATTAAAGAATTAAATATACACTTAATTAAAATATTTAACACCAGTGACTAGAGTGTAGCGTCATGTACAATAAATTTCTCGTTATCTTTGCATAATAATCTTGATTCAAGTAAAAAAAAAAAAGAAAAATAACTTGATTGTGTTTAAACGTTATAAAACGGTGGGTTTGTATTACAAAACGACAATCAGTTTTATATTGAATTCATTGTTAATATTGAGATTCGTTTCAATAATAAGTAGATCTTTTTTTAAACTTTTAATAACATGTGCACGATCCGCGTGATGTGACTGGTTTTTGAGTTTGTCATTTTAAAATTACATCTATTAGAAGGCAATTGTTTACAACTTTAGACCGCAAAAAAGCTGTTGAGATATATATCAAATAAACATTACAGCTAAATAAAGGATACACAAACATTAAATATAAATACAATTAATTTTATTTATTATTAATTGATGTTATTAAATTATTAAAATATTATTATTAATGTAATAAATTAATATTTTAATTAATATGTAACTGGTGTTAAATTAAATAAAATTATTTATTTTTATAGTGTAGAAAGATGGCACAATTTTCATATAAAGATACATTGTCTTGATGTTTACCTTATGCCAGCAATATCGTAGTCAATGATTTCATTTATGAAATCAATTTGCATGTTGCGAACGTTTTCTTTAGATTGATTTAAATCGTGTAACCCTAATAATTCACAATTTCGAACTTCATCAGCGTTGTTGTAATTGTTGATTATACATTGCGGATGAAAGTCGGTTGGTCCAAAAGGCACAGCGGGATATTCCAATTTTTCGGGAAAAGCATTAGAACCACCTGTTCCAGTGGCTGGCTTATGGTTCCCAGTTATATGATTTAACACTAAGTCTACGTAAATTCGTACCCCGACATTATTACATCTTTTGAAAAACAAATTTAATTTATTGCATTATTAAAAAACATCTTAAAATATCTAGTTTTGAAAGTATCAAACCTTTCAACCATGTTTTTAAATTCCCCAACATTCGTTGACCTGGTTTTAATTTTATAAGAAATTGGTTGGTACCGCTCGAACCATGGTCTATTTGGTATTACTACATTTTCTTGAATTGGTGATGTCTACAAATTTGCTCAATTTAAGTAACAATTGATTTTTCTGTATCATGAATATTTATTTACCTGAACTCCCCCATATCCCATCGGACCTAAGAACGTTTCGCACTCATTAGCAATATCCGCAAATTTCCATTCGAACAGATGGACCATGGTTGTTCGGTTCGTTGCATAATTCGGGTTTTTTTGTCCGTAAACTAGGGACACTAAGAATAATATCAAATACATTAGATTCATCTTTCAAACAGTTATTCAATACTAAGTCTTCCTTCTTCGAATCCAGTAATTATATACTTTGCCTTTTACCAGCATTTACGCATGCGTCAATACAGTTGTAAAGCTTTTAAAATTCTAATAATTCCTATGAATTGTTTTACAAACTATTAACAAATCAATAACTTTAATAAGCAATAACGTTTTTTAAGAAAATTGATCTAGTTCGTAGTAGTCACTGGTTGGAAAATAATTTAATTGATTAAAGTACAAACTTAGTGTACAAGATTTGTGCAATATTGAAGTTAAATAATTTAAATAATATAAAGTTAAATAGTATAAAATTAATCGAACATTAATCATGCAAATGTATTTGTGATACGCTGTCAGTATTGTTAGACAATTGTATACTTTGAAATAATTTAAAAATGACGTATTAAAACTTATTTTATATAGTACAATTACTTAAATTAATCAAAATATTGTAAAGATTATAACATTAACAAATCGTAATAAAAAGCATCAATATTTATTTATTTATTATATGCAGCATTAATGGTTTATAATTGTGATAGAATATATGAAGAATTTGCGGAAATACGTATAAAAAGAAAAATTACTGTATAACTTGCTTTTTATTATATAATAATGTTTCTGTATAAAATTACTGTCTTGAAATGACCGGATCGAATGCGCCCCTGAATACAGACAATACTTGCTTCACGAAACTTTAACGGGAAAGTTAATATGAAAGATATTTTCCTAAAAGAGTCGTAAAGTAAGTAATAAGAATAATAACAAAAGCAATAATAATATTTTTATGTTGTACTCTCATAACAATAAATGCATTTTTAATACAGCATAATACAATTCAGAAATTAAGATTTTAGTGCACAGTTCACAAATTATAAATAAATTTTAATTTCAGTTAATTAAGGGTTCAGTATTTTTCTTTAAATATTCAATCAATTGTCATGTTATATTTTTTTGAATAGATATACATGTTTCTACAAATATATGATAAGATTTAACAACATATTTCAGGACAAAGGACTGTTTTGAAGACCAGAGATGCGGTATTCACTAGCCAAGGTAAACAGAAGCCGAGATCTCGGTATTTTAAGGGGCCCTTGTAACTCAGATTAAAGGTACATTTTCTTCATTTTATTTATAATAAAATTTGTTTTATGAAAATCAAATCTTAATTTTATATTACTTTAGTTTTAAATTACAATTAAGGCAATTACTTCTTAGTCTTCTTATTGATTATATTCTTATTACATCGATATAAACTATTCTTTATCATATAAATTTTCCATGTAGAAATTTCCAACATTAACAGTCGTTCTTACATTGAAATTACATTGTTTGTCTGACGTTGATAAACAACACAGTACCAATGTTGAAACAGTAGTCACTAAACTCGATGTTGTATTGTATAACGACGTCATTTGCTGTCAACAACAAAAATTTGCAATTCATTATATTTAATGCCAAGACTATGTATTATGTAATTTCTCATGGTATCATCTATAACATATTAGAACAGCACTATATCGTGTAAAATTAAACATTTTGTTTCATTTCAATAAAACTTATCAGCTCACTTTGTTTAATTGATAAACATAGGTATATATTTATAAAACAGTCGAGTTTTAATTGTAGTAAAAAATTCGATTATCGGTGACAATATTTTAACAACAAATATTCTATTACATCTAGAAAATATTTTAACATTATTGGTTCTATTCGTATTCTACATATATTATACAATGCCATGCGTTACTAGTTTGTCAATTTCAGTCAGTACTGTCAATTTCACGCTAAACTTGGTTGTGAATCATACGGTTGATCAATTACAACATCAATAATACATAAATTTCAACCGACTGTCATGGTTGAAAATATCTACATGGGAATATTCTAAATTTTTATTGAACAATGAATAATATATTATTGTTGTGGAATATCCCGACATTAAAGTGGTATAAGTAGAATATGTATATGCGTTTGAGTTTGTATTATTGTCTTTTAAATTTGCATTAAATCAAAACTTGGTTTGAGCTTTGCCCCTAAAACATGCGATTCTCTTCAATACATGCATTAAACTGCAGATTTTGGTTTCAAACCTCGCATTACAGATGTATGTAGTAAAAAAATTTAAGTAAATATATCGAGATAAAGTACAATTTTTTTTATATTTCGGTAAAATTTAATCTTAATAAAAAGGATTTATTCCTTTTTTTTTATAAAATGTTGAATTCTATGGTTTTAATCCAGGTGAGTTAAGGTAAATGGAAAATTCCTTATTGTGCCGTTTAATTAATTAATGACATTTTTGACGTGTTCTAATTGCCAAATTGAAACTGGAAATATCTGCTTCTCTGAAATTAATTTGCACTTAATTTAAAATAAATCGCGATGTAAAAGAGGTTAACGAAACGGAATCAAATGGAAATCTCTGATTCACACTTGCGTTTGAATACGAATAAAAAAAAAGTAATAACACACTGAGAAAAAAATTGGGATAAAAATTATTATACTAAATGTAAAAAGAGGGATAAATGACATCTTCTTGTCTTAGTTAATACACAGTTTAAAAGAGGTTATAAGAAAAATGAACATTTTTATTATACTGTACCATAACAACTTGTACAATACTGATAATCTCTTTTAAAATGTATTTTAA
>JABFPN010000290.1:0-54170 GCA_022817305.1 Leptoteleia sp. ZL-2020 | reverse complement strand
CCATAATGTCAAAATAAAACTTACTACACACATTCTCTAATTAATTGTTAATTATTTTGTATTCAAGGATTAATATAAATAATAATTTATATAAATAAATAGAAATTAATATAATACATATTATATTTTAATACAATTAATATTAATACATAGTAATTAATATAAATAACTTAATTAACACAACACTGTTTTCTGGTGACACAACTGTTTTGTAAACCGTATAAAATTTTTTTTTGTTTGCCTAACAAAAAAATATGTTAGATTTGCAAGGTTCTGCCATTATATTAATAATATTTTTTGTAAACATTAAACAAAACCTCCTTACACAAAATGTAATGTTGTTATAGCATATTAAGTTTTCTCCGTGAATTATTAATAATTATAATTATTACTACAGTCGAGTACAATGTACCTATTGTCTGTATTATTCGAACATTTTTAATATACATTTTGCTCTAGTTTCTCTTTTTAATTAAAATAGTATCATTTTATTTTATATTATAGGAAATAAAATTAAAAATAAATAAAGAAAATTATAATAATAAAGATTAGCTGATTTGAAAAACAAATTAATTTGTTATATTTCTTTTTGTAAATAAAAAAAAAATGATTGTAAACCATACATATAATTAATTATCATTAATTCAATTATCTTTCTCCAAGACTGTCAGTGTAAAATTTCCATGCTTAGTTAACTGTATTATTTTAAATGCCTATAAACTATTAATGTTTAATTAATTATGTCAAATTACATTTCATTGTACTATAAATACTGGTAATGGTGCTTTGCCTACAATACTTTGTTCATCGTGTGTAAATTCAAACCGATAATTAGTCTTTAATGTATGTGTTGAATCGTATTAATTTAATTACCCCTGTCGATTGATAATACAATAGTACACATTATCAATTGAAAGTTATTTACGAGTTCTTTCATTGGTTTTGTTTACAGTCATTATCTTATAAAAAATACGAGTGCAGAATTAGTCTCATATTACGCATAGAACTATCGTTTTAAATCTGAAACCTATTACTAATAATATCTATTTAAATACATTGAAAGAAGTTGTAGTATAAATAGTACTATTATTTACTATTATATATTATAAATATCTCTCGATATATGTGTAGAATGTTTTTTTATAAAATATTGTATAGCACCTAATTATAAGAAAATATAATTGAGGAATAGAACTCGTTACCTTATAGTCACGAGTTACGTAATTTACCCCCACTCTACGCCGTCGCTTAAGCCACGCCTCCTGTAGTACTGATACTAGAGTTTTACAAAGATCAATATGTTTCCATGGCGTGGGGGGATCAAATTACTAGATTTTTAAGGGTAAATTTACATTTAAAAATACATAAAACTCAAATGAAATATAAAAGTAAAAAAAAGATTAGTTAAATGTTGTATTTTGAAAATATTTCATACAAATAAATTATTCTACAATATTTTTTCTATTATATTTATATTATATTCTGGGGATATTCGGTTGCTTCTGGATTAACAATATTTCGTGGGTTTACTATTGTTTAAATTACAAGTAAAAAATTTATATTGAAATAGAATAGAAAATCCTTTTATGTGTCAAGGGAATTGCTGAATTACATCCAGTTTCTGTTTACACGGAACTTGAGTTACAAACGATACAAAAAAAAGTACCTTTGCGGCATTCAAAACTCAAAGGAGATACAATTTCAATATCCGACAATTTCGTGCTGTCATTCAAATATTATAAATATTGTAGAAAGTGACAAATATACTTTCATACAATATTTTATAAAAGATATAAAAGTTAGTCAAAAGTAAATTTAATTTTGTCACTTTCAAACGAGAAAATTAATAATTATAATTAGCCAACGAAGTTCTGCTTTAAGGTCTAAAGAGGACAAATTTGAATCGACCAAGAGTATAAAATAGCCTGGTTTCCTTGAATCATTTCGAGGGATCTTTTTCACTTGCTTTTCCCTGTTACATTCTTATCACTGAGTTGATTATTCTTAAGTAATTTTTATGAATAATATACATTTACTAGCTAAATGAAGTTGTAAGACCCAAATTTGGAAAAATCTAAAATTTGTTAGAGTTCTGAATGAAACTACAATAGTTCCAAAGTTCCTGATATGTTTTACCAATAGTTATATTCAATATTTTTATAGTAAAATAAAGATTTGTTAATAATAAATTGTTATAACATAAAAATGCATTTTTCTAGTTTTTCCACAAAGATTTCTAGATTTCCTGATAGATAAAATTAATAGCTCTAGGAAAATAAGAATTTTATAGCAAATTCTGGAATGGAACTATTTCCCTAATGGTAATAAAAGAGTTCTAGTTAAAGTTCTGTGAAGAACTATAATAGGTCCGGCGATCGCTGAGGTTTTTTTTTACGCAGAGTTGTAAGTCCAATGTTTTAATTCCAGTAATATAATCCTGCTGAAACCAATTAAAACTGCGAAAATAGTGTGTTGTACTTGAATCACATTTTATGTCCTTTAATTAACTCTATTATTTAATACGAGTCTTTTGAGAGCAATAACACGGATTATGCTTTCAGATTTATATCTCTATTAAACTAACAATGTAAAGTCAGCGGAATCACTTAAAATCTTGACTCTAATTTACTGCTAATTTAATGTTCAATAGAAAAAATTCGTGCTACAGGAACTTTTAAGGAAAACGTTGATTTCTAACTAATAGCCAGGATAATGTTACTTTTTTTTTTTAAAAATGAACAAGCAATTAATGTTTTTATACAGTTATTTAGCTGCACTTAAAAAGCACTAAATTATTATTTAAGTCACATTGACGTGGGATATAGTTTTATATGGTTTTAAATTAATATTGAGCCAGCAGAATTTAATTTTTTCTTACTTTTTTCTTGCAGCACTATTGTTTTCTATTGAGCACTAAAATAGCACTTAAAAAACACTAAAATAAAGTCGAGTTTAAAGTTAACTTCACTATTACCTTCAAGAAAGTAAAATAAAAATGTAATATTGTGGGAATTTGGACAACTCATATTTAATATTGTTGAAATCTGAGAATAATTATAAGTCCATTTATCTACGAGGACAAAATCTGGTTCCAACTAATATAGATATAACATTTAAACTGGATACATTTCAGCTTATGTTTACAAGTTGTGTAATATCCTGACCATACCGGAGAAGCATAAACAAGTTCAAGTCTAACAAGGTTAAAGTATAAAAGTTTCAATATCTTAACATCACGAAAGTCGATTGTCATCCTCGCGATAAATTTCAGAAAATTTTTCGCGATTTATTAATAATATAACCAATATAATCAATATGTAAATCAAAACAACTCTTGATATCACAACAATCTCTTAAATCTTTAAAATTCGATACTGTTTCAAGCGGGAATTCATTAAACATGTAAGTGGTTTCAACAGGTGTCATTGATCTAGAAAAACTCACGGTTTTACACTTATTTACATTTAAAAGGAGACAGTTCTGTCGGTATTGATCTCGCTAAATATTTTCGAATCATCTGCAGATAAGGGAAAGTGGATTGACGTAATTGCTAATTTTAAATTAATCAGAGCAATAAAAATATTATATCAATTTATATCCCCATTATTAACGCATGATTATCAAATAATATTTTAGTGATACTTATGAACTAAAAATGAAAAAAAAAAGTATAAAATAATGTATAAAATAACTATGAAATAAAATAATATATAAACTTAAAAAATAAGAACATAATTTTTTAATTTAATTTTATTCCCAGTATTATGGTCATTTAAAATTCTTCCCACAAGTGGATCACATAATATTTTATATCCAAATATTGCGTTAATGTTTAATATTATATAATATTACATTAATATTGAAAATACACCAAATAATGATAAAAATATTTGATAAAAACACATCAAAGTACTTGAAAACACGGTAATTTTTCCTATATTGTACAAATGGCTTTACTTTAAGGTCCCAGCATAGTCCCTATAAGCGAATAATATCCCAGGGACATTACACGAATATTAGTTAATATAAATAATATTAAATAAATTCTTAATGATATACTATGAATGTTATATGTTCTCTTCAAATAATATCCCAAGGATATTGCATTAATATTTCAAAGATACTGTTTTAATATCTCAGGAATATTCTTTCATATTCTTGGTATACTTTTAAGAACTATAACAGAATAATTTAAAACATCCGGAACTGAAATACCATCCAAAAACTAATTCTTATTTTAAATTTCATAATAATGTCCAAGAAATATTATGACAATATCCCTAGAATATTATTTGAAGCAGACATATCACATTTATAGCACATTCCTAGAATATTATTTTAATATTCTAAAAATACTTTTAATATATTATTTAATATTAAATAATATCATTCCCTTATAGGGATGATTCTTAAATTTTTTCCAGTATTCCAAGTGACATTTCGATGCAACTGCAGGCTCGAAATTAGCGGAGAAAAACGCCGTGCGATCGCGGTGAGTGGACCTTGAACGTCACGTGAGTCGAGGAAGCGAGAGTTGCCGCGCGGTCAGTGGCAGTTGCAAAGTCACCGGCGTTATGTTCATTCGAGGCGGCCAACTCCGCCGCGCGATAACGGCGATGACAGAGCCAATAGTCACGACCAAGCTGGGACGTTTACGTGGCGCCCGCGCACCAAACATCGACGGCGGCTCGTACCTTGCCTTCAAGGGAATACCCTACGCGAAGCCACCGGTGGGGCGACTTCGATTTTCGGTAAGCCATCCTCCCCCGCCAACAACTAAGGCGAAACACCGTTGCCCAATTGATCCTTATCGGGGCTTTACGCGCGACTTTAATGCTTATCGTTCCGGCGATGACTCGCGTATCTTGCGGTGGTAATAATTTGAAATTAAATGCCCTGGGATTTAGACCGAAGTCACCAATCGTGCCGTGGCGAGTACGCGTCGTCAACGATTACGCGCGCGGGAAATTCAAATGTCAGAGACGTTAAATGATCCATTTTAATAGATGATTGTAGTGAAGAATAAAATGTTTTCAAAGTATAAGTTTAAGGAAATTTTGTTTTCTTTTGCTTTTAGATGTAATAAGGAGTATTTGGGGGAAAAATAGGAAACAAGAATAGACATTGTTATTGTTTTGGTAATTTGTTCTGTTTTTTTGGTACCAAACTTTTGTTTATGTTTTTAAATTAAAAAAACGTTTTGTTCTTCAGATCTATAAATAAATGAGTGTTCTGAAATAAATATCTGGGGCATGATAGTTTACGGTTATGTAATTTAATGTTACGTCTAATAGAAAATTGAACGTGTAAATATATTTATCATATTATTATATACATAATATAAATAAATATATATATATATATATATATGTATTGTAAAAATAAATATTGTTTCAGTTTCATTGTATTTGTGGTTCATTATATTTGTGGTAGAAAATGAATTTCAAATTGCAATTCAAAATATAAATTACAAGGTGATTTGACTTTAATTTCCCCTTTTTATTGCAAGAGAAATGTCTTCGAAAAATACTGACACGTTTATTTTACAATTGAGATTCGAATGGAATATGCAAATATCGTCCCTCGTAAAATTGAGTGCAAATGTCACGATGTGAATGCAGTTTTTAATCGCATTGTTCAAATCACGACGAGGAAATGAATTGTACTTTTCATTCCTAGGGAGAAAAAGGTTGCTTGCGCAACTAGGGCGGAAAGTTGTTACATCCTGGACGGTTATAATTGCAAAAAGTGAAAAAGTAGAATTGTTTTACATTTGTATTCAGCGGGAAGAAAGAAGAGTGGGTTGTCCGCTAAATTTCTTAGATTGAAAATTGTACAAATCGTAGTTCGCTGTACAAATTGCGATGGCGCTGCAATCGTCAAAAGTTGAGAGCGACTTAGTCGACTCGATATATTTTCCTCTTGGTAACCCTCAAATATGTAAGCCACGTTCCAAAATTGAATGACACTATTGTGCATCTTCTTCTGGCTTATTAATGTTCATACGTTTGTCTCACTCACGCAGTACTATACAGTTCATTTTGGAACACCCCTTAAATCTAATTCATAGTATAAAACGCAAATAGATTGAAACTTATTTGGCTTTCAATGTTTAGTTACATTTAATCGCGTTGGGTGGCGCTGCATATGCACTTTTTAGAAGTTAGACAAGAATCCATGTAAGTCTACAGACCCTGCTGAGGTTTTTTTTTTAAATAAACGATCGAATAAATCTGCAAATATACATTTTAACTTTTCAATTGGAATGAACTCAAACGCGATTGGTTGTAGCGAGTCCCCCCACCCCAGCCCCGGCATTAGTTGACGATAAATTAACTTTTACTCAGGATCCCGAACCAGCGGAACCATGGACCGGGGTGAGGAGCGCGCTCGAACACGGGGACATGGCCGTTCAACGGGATATGGTGACGCGGGATATTTGCGGCAGCGAGGACTGCTTGTACTTGAACGTGTACACGAATTCCATCGGCGACGGGGCGTCCCGTCCGGTGATGGTGTGGATTCACGGCGGCGCTTTTGTCTATGGCTCCGGCCATAATGATATGTACAGTCCGGACTACCTTCTAAAGCACGACGTCGTAATTGTCACGTTAAATTATCGCCTGGGAGTACTAGGTATATATGATTTTACAATAATCCGCAGCAAAATAGTCCGGTTTAAAGCCGGACCAACTGAATACCGCGGGGTTTATTTCTCCAGCCACAACCAGTTCGATCCATTGGTCAGCTGCGTTAAGCCTCAATTTAATTTCAATCAGATTAATAATTGGCTTTGGAAAAAATTCGCCCATCACTGCGATTAACTTGTCGTCACGTGGGGGGAGGGGGTGTGCTTGAATGTGGTTCTTTATTTCAAATTCAATTTGGAGATAATGTTATCGGGACGTTCTTATCTATTCTTCTGCTACCCAGTCCCAGAAGTCCAACCAGTAAATCCCTCTTGCTTGATGTTACTGATAGATATTTAGGTATGTTTAGTAATCCAGACCGGAAGTGCTTATGGTTACACCTTGAAAATAATAATGGAGCTGAAGAATGGAACGTTTTTGAACTTGATCTTATAAAAAGCATTGTTTGTAAACGTTTGGAAGGTCAAATTGTTTGAGGGAAAAGCTTGGGAGATTGATAACGTTGCTGATTTGCCTCTGAATAAACAAACTGTGCACCATTTAATGTTCCGCTTGGGATTGTTATAGGCTTTTTGAATTTTGAGGACGAGACAGCCCCGGGGAACCAGGGTCTGAAAGATCAGGTTTTGGCACTTGAATGGATCCGGGAGAACATATCGTCGTTCGGTGGTGATGCACAAAATGTTACGGTCTTCGGGGAAAGTGCCGGAGGTGCCTCTGTCCACTATCTCGCGTTATCTCCCCTCTCCAAAGGTATATTACTTTCCCGCCATCCAGTTCTTACACATAAGGAAGTGTACAATCCATGTAGAAGAAGCGATTATCAAATCTGAAATTTAATTTGACGAATGGTCTCTAGTGTTATTAAAATCCCTAGACAAATTATACAATTCCTACATAAATTATAATTTTCCAACTGGTTCCTTAAGTGCAATTGGTTGCTGTTTGTAATTTGAAACTGAAAAAATGGTTTGGAGTCAAAGTTGAACTCTGACCGTCCATCCAATTTCTAGAAATTTCTTATTCCTTCTTATTTACGTGTCTTATCCTTTTCTTTCCTCAATCCACAGGATTATTCCACAAGGCTATCGCCCAAAGTGGAGTATGTCTCAACCATTGGGCTTATATACCTGGACGACCATCGTATTTCGCATTCAAGCTATGCGAAATTTTGGGTCTCAAATCCAAGAACCCAAAGATTTTGATAGAAAAGTTAAAGAACTTTGATTTTGCGGCTCTGGTGGAAGCGCAAGACCAAATAATGAGTTTGGTAAGTGTCGATAAGTGTTCATAAGTGTCGCATGATTCAAAGAGAATTCTGGCCCAATTTGCAGCGCAACTTATATACATTGGTTTCGTTATTCGCAGGAAACAAGGAGAGTATACCATCCGTTTGGACCAACCGTGGACTCCAAGTCAAATAGACCGTTTATGCTTAAGGATCCGAACACTTTGGCCCGATCTTTAGTCGGCGTTCCTTTTCTCCTCGGGCACAACAGCTTGGAGGGAGCTTTATTGGTTGCAGGTATTTGTCTTAGAAGATCAACAGCACTTATTATATCGCAACCCTTTATGTTTCATAATTGCTTCCACGTCAAAGACACCGTTGGCTGTAATTACTCTTAACTTTTATTATGTACTAAAATTTATTACGTTCCAAGGAATGAAAATTAAAAAAAAAGAAGAAAATTGAAAGCGTTCAACTTTCAAAGAATGGGACCCAGAGAAAATGGGTAATTATTTAATATAGTACATGGGAAAAAATAATGGGATAGAATCAACATTGCTGGGCAATGTTGGCCATACTGTTAATCCTACTCTGTCGGTAAAACAGTCATATAATTTTGCCAATGCAAATATTTGTCTTATGTTGAAGTCAATACCATTTTCCTGTGAACCATACAGCTTTTCTCACCCCCCCCCCAGTGTATTAAAGATAGGTTTACCATTTGCTGTTACATCGACAGGTAAAAAGAAGAAGGACTACGAGAAAATTAATTCCAATATTAAGAAAGTCATACATCCCACGATGCAAGAAATATTGGCGAAAAAGAATATAAAAGTGGAGGATTTTAGGAGACGTTATTACGGTAATGAAGACGTGTCCATTAAAAATACAGAAAAGTACGCAAAGATGTGTTCGGAAATGAACTTTGATTATGGCATCCTGGAAGTCTGGAAAATCCAGTCCAAGAGTCCAGCGCCCACTTATTGTTACAAATTTTCTTACGATAGCACTGTGTCGTTTTTCAAGACTGTGTTTAATTTGGGTTATTTGTCAGGTAAGGTTAATTTTCACTTTAGTTTTGTTATACAATGAAACAAAAGAATATCAATTGTAACACAGTGAAATCCAAGTAGTTTTCGTCAACATATTGAGGTTATGTTGAGTCCTTATAAGATAAGTATATGGTTAAATCAGCCATACAGTTTATGTAACCTTTAAATACTCATTTTACTCGATTTAATATCTAGGTCCTTCTGCAATTAGAATAAATTCTTACTAAATTAGTTAAAAATTGCTAGATAAACTCATTTACCTACCAAAGCGAATACTTTTTTCCCGTGTAGTTAAAGTTTACTAGTTTGGCGTTATAATTTCAGGATATAATTTATTTTGCAGGTGCATGTCATACCGATGAATTGGATTATTTGTTTCATCAACCGATAAGGTCAATGATCAGTTTGGAACCATTAACTCCAGGCTCATCCGCCTATCGAATTATGCAAAAAATGACGAAAATGTGGACGAATTTTGCAAAGACTGGGTACCGTTCACTTTGTTAATTAGCAAAATGAAAACGTTTTTCACGAATGTCCCTCTGTTCACTTATTCCCTTAATCACTTCATTTTCAAGCTTAATTTGTTTCTAATCTATTTCCCTCATCTTCAACTAAGACCAACCACCATCAAGCTATAATAATTACGAGCTCGTGAAAAATTGGACGCTTCGGTATCGCCGGAGGATTATTAAATTACGAATAATTAATGACATCGAATTTAACAAACACAACAATACATTTCAGAAATCCAACTCCAGAGGTTTCGGAAGAGATACCCATTGTTTGGCCGGCGATCGAGCCTTCGGAGCTTCACTACCTCAATATTAATGAGGATCTTCGCGTCGAATCCTTGCCAATAAATTATGACTTATTGAATGAAATCGCCTCTTTGATTAGTAAATTATAATATTGCAAAAGAAATGTCTCGAGCAGGAGGGGGGGGGGGAAGGAAATAATTGCGGGTGTTTTGTTAGGTTGTATAGTATTAATGATGATAATAATTATAAGAATTCAATTAAAAATAAATCAACGTCGGTGCACCTGATATAAAGAAATGTAAACAGTAAATATCTCTGTTAGAACAAAGCATAATTAATCACCGATATGGAAACATTCATGTAAATTTTTGAACAATTATAATTGATACGTTTGTTGAGAGGCAAATTTTTGTACGACAAGATAAACTTATTTCTGGTTGATAATATATTTTATAACTCGGGTATATGTGTGTATTTATAATATTAAATTAATAAAAAAAATCTTTTAAATAAAAAATGCCAATCTGATGGAAACAAAAAGTTAGCCTTCCTTATTCAACATTTTTAAAACCACAATAATTTGATAGAATTAAAGAGCAATTTTTGATAACTTGGAATAAGAAGGAAGAAGAAACATGGTTTTTTTTATATTTTTCAATTTATAAACCTTCCATTCCATACTCAAAAATGAATTTATCGTTCTGTTTTTATATCAAGTCATCCTTTCATACGCAATTTCACATGTCCTCGCTGAAAATGGAGATAAAGCAATTTCGAAGGTAGCATTGTATAAACAGTTTAAAGTAAGATTGTTTCATCTATGAAACGTGTAGGTTTCACAGGTAAGATAAGACGTCAAAGGACAGAATCGCACATCAAAACCGAGAGCCCTGTGTTCGACAGGTTTCTGATTGAAGTCAGTAACGTATTAAATAAACTGATTAACGATTGTAAGGCAAACTGGTAGTAGCAAAATTTGTAATAATAATAGTAAATACTTTGAATTAACCATAGGACAAGAAACAACTTAAATTGTAATTTTTTAATAAATTATTGACCTCTTTATAAGTGTAATTTATAAAAATTTATTCCAATTTTTGGATAATTTTAACTCTCAATTTCAGACAATAAACAATCTCATTTTATATTACATATATAAGTATGTTATTATAATTTTTAATACTGTTAAAATATTTCTAAACAAACAATTCTATTCTTTATTTACAATTAATGACCTTGATTGACCTTGAAATTGTTTGCAAACATTGCACATCAACATTAAATCGCACCAAAGTGGTATTATTTTGTTGGTCCCATTATTATAAAGAACGCAATTATTTAACCATATTTTTTATTACAAGAACCATATTTCTTGCGCAATAAATTAAGCGTGTCACCTTGATCGACAACAAACTTTCTTTTTCTCGAGTTAAAAGTTGAACGAAGCATCGTATTGTCTATAAAAAGTGTTCCAACATTGTCGCGATACTTCTATAATTTCTTTATGAACGCCTCGCTAAAATTATATCCCTAAATTACCGAGTTGTTCAAACGTGGAAGATACTCTAGTTGCAGCAATTCCGATGCAACTGCTTTAACAAGTTTGCTCCAACTAATGTACGGATATTGCGCCTTTTACGGTATGCTAAATCTGAACGCAAGTACAATACTGATACTGAAAAATGTTCTCGAAAAAAATGGGAAGAAAATAAATCAAATGTCCTATACTAAAAAAATTTTTTTGAGTGCTTCTAACTCAATGGTAAAACAACCATATTCAAGTTAAATCTCCCATATTTATATAGTTTAATTGACTCAATAATGAAATTGAATAATTGAAATTGAAAACAATTGAGTTCAAATCCTAGCCAAGCCGAGATTATGAAAAGATTTTTTTCTTAAAATTATTAAGTAAAATATTTTTATTTACCAACTATACATAGAGTTAATTAAACTCAAAATATATTTTATTTATATTAATAAAATGAGCTATGTCAAATTATAAATAAGCTTGGAGGTATTTGACTCAGAAAACGAGTTGATTCAACTCGATTTTCCTTGATTCAACGTAGCATTTTTTACAGTACATTTAATTAAATTTAGACGCGCGTGTCACGAAATTTGTCAGGAAAAATGATATTCAATTGAAAACACAATGCAAATTAAACCGAGCGCGATTTTAATTGCACTTGTGTTTTTTTTTTTTACAATGCAATTTAAATTAATGCTTTATTAAACAAAACACTTGTCCATTCTATTTTCACCACTTTCTTTCCCGCTTTTAATGCCGAAACGGCTTCGACCGTAGAATTGTTATGCAAATGAATTCGCGGTAAATGAAAAAAGATTTTCGTTACGATTGAACTGTTTATTTTTTTTTCATCAAAGGGGGGGGGGGAAAGCGATAGACCCGTTCAGCGGATTTACTCAATAATCTCTTTAGGTAACTGCTTTCCCTCGCAGTTACGTTGTTAACGGTAGATGATTGTTATAAATAAATGCGAAGATAAAATTTGCGTTATGATTTGTTACGAAAAAAGGATTAATTTATAAATCTTTGCGCGTATTGTAAATGAATATTTGCAGTGGAATAATGGGAATGATTAAAAAGTTCGGTACATTAAAACAATTTTTTTTCTCTTTCTTTCTTTCATTCGAACTTGAAATATTAACATTTTTATTGTTTATGCGAGCCGACAATATGTAAATTTTGAATTTTATCGGCGTAATCAAATGAAGCGCTTTTAATTGGATTACTTTAGCGGATCAATAAAGTTTCATTATTTTTCAAGCGATCGAATTTAAAAATTCGCAAATTTTAACAGCTCCGCGAATTACCATCATAAAAGAGAGAGGGAGGGAGGAAAAAAGCAACATCCAAATTTTAATATTTAAATTCAATTTCGCGTAAATTATTTTGCCCTTAAATTTTAATTATTCCCATGAATAATGTTTGACACGCAAACTTCGCATTTTAATATTTTTACTTTAATATACAGATTTAAATGGAAACTATGTTAATTCCCTTATCACTTATACGGAACTTGAAATGACACACATATGTAAGCTGATTAACTTTTCATACACTATCCACGGATTTCATGGAACTTAGACGCTCAATCATTTTTCTCACTTGTTTTGGAAATTCCGATATTTAATTCGGACAACTTTAATGTTAATCCCTCTACTGCAATTAGAATTAGTTGATAACAAAAAGTCGTGAAAATATCTTATTGTAAATTGAGAAAGTGCACTGAGAAAAATTTATTAGTGCTAGTAATTATATTTTATAATAACTCTGGGATATATGTGCAATTATAGTATTCCTTATAATTGATGTATTATTATATAAAAGTAATTTCAAAAATATTAGTATCTAGGAATAGAACTCGATACCTTGGAGTTTAAAGTCAAGCATTTTACTACCACTCTACGCCGTCATTTGCAAAGCTATTCGTCTCTGTCAAACTGTAGTGTCAGTGTGAGAAGGCGTGGCCTAAGTGTCGGTATAGAGTGGGGGTAAAGGGCGCAACTCGTGACTGTAAGATAAGGAGTTCTAATAGTAACATTTTTTACTACTTTTTTAAAAATACCATATATTATAAGGAATAACTATAAATGTTTTTATATTTCTGAGCTATTATAAAATATAGTAGTAACTATAAATAAATTTCTCAGTGTATAGTGTACGAAAACACTTATATATCTATAAAATATGCACATCAAGAAGTCACACTTCTTTCCTATGGTTTATAGAATATATATAACTTGTTTAAAGAGAAATTACAGTATTTGAATAGTTTAGTTTAAGAATAATGTCCCCTACTGCATTTTTGGTACCAGTGTTCCAAAGTGGTCACCAATCCAAGTACTAACTAATGTTCATACTGCTTGACAGCAGAAATCAGACGAGATTCGATATTTTATAGCATAGTATAATCGTTCAATAATACATTTTAATTGTATCCATTAATTTATATGAATATATAAATCTAAATCAGATCATTATATTAAAAAGTATCAGTATTTAAGAGAATGTCGTCATAATAGATCACAGAAAAATCAATTTTTATACTAAAATTATATCAATTCTAAACTTACTAATTGTTAATTTAACTTTATCATTTATTGATACTCAAAACGCCTTGTTAATAGATTCAAATTCATTAAATACTTATTTTAAAGTACTTAAAAATCTTTCCGTGATGCTATCATTGGGACATCGTCTTAAAGGGTTAAAGATATCGTAACTTACGGTCTGGTTCGTACCCTCCGATGAAATCTGGACAAGGTTCGTACGCTGTCTGGTTGGCAGGGGTGGCTTTCCAGCAAGTCATCCCATCAAATTCTGGTGGGCAATACGGTTCTGGAACATTAAATATATTATACTGACATTAATTCAAGTAATTGCATAAATCGCCTATAATTTTATAATCTTACTAAGGTTATATTACTACTTTGCATTCAACATTTTGTAAGGGATTGAAGGTTAACATTTTCAAAAAATTATAATAGTAAACAAAGAAGTACGTTTTAGGGCAAACTAATAAAACATAAAATGAAAATATTGTTTTTTTAAAAGGTCATAAAAATGGATTTAAATACAAAAAAAGTTATTTTTTTGGTTCAAAGTTGAAAGAATGTTTAATCAAGGTCGAATTAACATATAATTATTACAAACTAAAATTAAAAATTTACAAAAAAAAAGTTACTTTTACTGCAAATTATTTAAATTAAATTAAAGACATTTGTTATAACAATGTTCGTTTAATAAAAATAAGTGATCATTATTTTAAGGTTTGTAAAAACGTCAGAAAAATTGATTTCAAAAGCAGAATGCGTAAAGTTAACAAATCCAACCAATTTCGCCGTTACGTTTTCCAAGTAAATAAGTATTGCTCTTATCCTTTACGAGATAGATTTAATCTTAAAGGTTGCTTCCTAGTTTCAGTAATTCAGGTTTACGATTTTTCGTTGTTTTACTGTGCATTTGCGCGTACTAGATTCTTTATAAAATCTACGAGCGCCCACCCTTTCCATTTCCTCTTTCTTCATTTATTAACTTGATTGCAACTTGTTAATTTTTTCAACTAAATCCTACATTATTAAAAGGACGTGATAAGAATTAAATCAATTTGACCCCGCTATATATTATAAACACCGTTTCTTACATCTTTTAGGGTCAATTTTGAAAAACCCTGTATATTTCAATCAAATTTCAAACATTTTTATAAAAAAATCGCAAAATATTAATAATATTTATAGGATGGAAAAGCAAAGCGTTCTTAAAACTCAAAAAGTAAACACAGTTTGTTTTTGTTCTTTATTTAATGACACTCTATGTCCTTCCCAATATAAACAAACAATTTTTGTTTTTTATTTCACTTTCATGACCTTTCAAATGGCAGAAAAAAGTTATTTCCAAACAATACTCGTTTCATAAATGTATTATTTTTCAACCCTCAATAACATTTTGAATAATATAAATTCATAAATGCGTAATTTTGGGACACCCTATGCTCCTTATTAAGCTTCATCTTCGATTAACTCGCAGCTGATAATGCGCCTGTGAATCTATTACGTTAACTTCCCAGCCACCCTTGGAATTAACCGTAAGATTATCGTCGCACGGTGATTTTTTATTTGTAATATTTCAAGGTGTTCGGCTGATTTATTATTAAATAAATCGAGATTCTGTACAAAATTTGATTTAAATACTAATTAATATTCGTTAAAGTTCATTTCAATTTGTTAATTGAACATAATGGAACGGCAAACGCGAGCCGGACCCTCTGAAATAATAAAACATTTATGTAAATATGAAAGCTAGTGTTAAAGGGGCCAATTAGCTCGGTACGAATATTTATGCGAATTATAACATTAAAATAACCCGCACTTGACATTAATTATTCGGCGAGTGATTTTAATTTATAGACGCTAATTCGGCTCTCGTTTTTCGAGTTGTTATTAACAACTGTTAATAAATTTTCCCCAGAGTGTACGCATAAAGGGGGGGGGGGGGAAAGGAAAGGAAATTATATTTTCACTTTAATGACTGAACTTGATGATGAACTTAAAATTACTGTTTGTGTATGAATATTTAATATTATATATTCTCTTTGTTTCCAATTTTTGGAACTTAACTTTTTCAGAGCATCAATTAGGATTTCACTTTGATTATTGATACCATTAGGAAAACCTATCTAACTCCCTGTCTGGGTTCTTATAATCTTGAAACTTAAATATAATTAGGGAACAATCATATTATGATCCAAGATAGGATTCTATAGGGAGAAAAATTGCAAAATTTGAGATATTACCATCTTAAGTTAGCAAAAGGTACCAACTTTTTGGAAATTATTCTTAGAAAGCTGATACCTTTTATTATCTTAGGATAGTAATTTTTCAACTTTTCCAATATAAGACCAGTTTACCAGCATTGTGAGTAATTTTTATTAATCTTTTTTCCTCCGTTTATAAAAAACTTGGGAACCAAGGTGATACCAAGGTGATACCAAGGTGGAACCAAACACGGTTCCCTGAATAAATTGGCGATATCAGATCAAATAAAAATAACCAAATAATAACAAAACGGTGTCCTTGAAACTTCAAAGCCATTCCGTTATCGGCGCAGTTTAAAAATAATATATTCGCTATCGCCATCTTTTACATAACCGCTCGCTCGAAAGCATAAAAAGAACATTGTTGACTTAAACAATCGCAATAAACGCGTCATCAGTTAGGGAAATTGCACGAAAGTACGGTTAAATCTAATTTCACCTTTCCTCCGGCAAAAGCCGCATTGATTCCATTGTGCGCCAGCAGTTTGGCTTCTGTCAAGAAGTAAACAACGTGGTAACTTTGATCTTAAAGCTGATGAAGCTGTTACTGGTTCCTTCCGCTTGGTCTGCTTACTCGAAGGATACGAAACCACGCCACTCCATTGCCTGGTTCAACTCATTCAAATAAAAAAAAAAGAAAAAAAAAGAAAGAAGTAACGGACGAAAATGGTTCGCGTGGCAATGGTATTTGAGATTATAATTCTGATGACACTGGTGGTGCGACAGGATGCCTACCGATTTTTGGGCCTATATACTTTTCAAGGTCGCAGCCACTCCATCATGATGAAGGCCCTGGGCATAGCCCTAGCAAAGTCCGGCCATCAGATCGACGTGGTTTCCCACTTCCCATTGGAGAAACCGATTGAAAATTATAGAGACGTGGTTAATTTGGATGGTAGTACACTACTTATTAGTGGCAATATGTCGTTTGATTACGCGATCAGATTATCGCGCGATCCATTATTCTTTTTAGCTAATGATTATGGAAATTCTTTGTGCGAGTTATTGGGGCACGAAAAGATGAAAGACTTTATGGAGAATTTGTCAAATATGGGACCGTATGACGCAGTTATTGTTGAAGTATGTAAATTAGATTAGTTCTGTTAAATCATTACATGAACTTTGACCTATTGTACTTGAAAATGATGACAATCTGTATATAGCTCAAAAAAGTAGAATATTTTATTTTATCATCTCTATGTTAGTTACTGACTGATTAGTTTTAATATAACTAAATATAAGTGACGTAAATTAATAATAACAATAATTTCCAAAAGTTTCTTTTAATACATAACTATTATTATATATACAAATATTCTTTGTTAGACAATGGTCCAAGTGATAATAATGCTAAAGTTCTAATTGAATACATTTCATTAATAAGTGGTAATGAGAATTATTGTTGCAAAAAGTGTAATTTATCAATTTTCGGTAACATTTGACGCAAC
This sequence comes from Leptoteleia sp. ZL-2020, assembly GCA_022817305.1. Taxonomy (NCBI): domain Eukaryota; kingdom Metazoa; phylum Arthropoda; class Insecta; order Hymenoptera; family Scelionidae; genus Leptoteleia; species Leptoteleia sp. ZL-2020. The sequence continues at coordinate 36,690 of JABFPN010000290.1, read as the reverse complement.
TGTAATTACTATTATCATGACTGAAATTTCAGTTATCGCAACTTCGCAACTTTTCCTATATACAAATTAGATTTATTTTAAAAAAAAAAATTATCTCTCTCTTCCCTCTTAAATGGATAGCACACAGCCAACTAAAACATTAGCGGAGAACCGTATGGAAATAGTGAAATATGCGGCTTCATTATAATCATATTAAAAATATTGTCTCGCGTTATTTTTGCAGACTTTTGGCGCCCCCTGTTACACAGCATTCTCCCATTATTTCAAAGCTCCGTTAATCATCGTGGCCGCTTCAATACATTTCGCATGGACCGATTACACGACAAGAAATCCACCAGCTTTGGCATACCTACCGCACCACCTCTACGAGAGTTTCCACACATTCGACAAACATAATTTTTGGTCTCGACTGTACAATACCTACAGCTATTACAGAGCAGTGTATCGGTTCTTCAAGATATCCGAGGCCCAGAACGAAGTGATCTATAAATATTTGGGACCGGATACTCCGGACTTGCGAACATTAGAGAAAAGTGCTGCCCTTTTACTCGTTAATAGTCATTATAGTGTCACCGGTATACGGCCTTTTCTTCCAAGCATAGTGGAAATTGCTGGGCTTCATATTTCACAAGATACCACTGAAATGTCTGAAGTTTGTATAATTTATTTTTATCTTTTAATTGTTAAAAATTCTATTAAATGATTGTATCCATGAAAAAATTGTATATAGGTAATATATATGCCACATGTATGCCACATGTATGCCACACGTATGCCACATATATGCCACATATATGTCACATATATGCTACATGTGTGCCACACGTATATCACATATATTCCACATGTATGCCACATATATTCCACATACATACCACACATATGCCATATATATGTTGGCATATATGTTGGCATATATGGGAACTTATATAAATTTCTTTTCATGGGTAATTATAATGGTTTCCTTGTAACACGTGCAAGGAAACTACCCTGTTTTCATCCCGTTTACGACTAGTATCTGTTTGGCCTAATATTATTAGCGATTACAGACGAGTGTGAAGTTGGCTATAGACAGCGATTACAGACAACTGTGAAGTTGATCGCTCTTGCCTTCATCTCGCGCAGCCAACTTCGCATTTGTCTATAATCGCTACCTTTCCGTCCTTGGTGCGTAATATACTATTATATACCAGAAATATATATATATGTATATTACGAGGATATTATAATATCTTAAGGTTATATTTGGACTTAATTAATACCTGTTGATTGTGCTGAAGAATAAAATGTAAAAAAAGGAAAAGAAAAAAAATAATTTAATCCAACTCAATAAATAAATTCCCATGGTAATAAAGCTGAGTGCTCGTGTAAAATATATCGTAACGTCTCTATATAAAATTCAGCAATTTATAGATTTAACAAACTTTATCGCGGATTTTCTCTGACGCATTGACGCGAGAGGTACTAGAAAGAACGTCAATATTTTCTGATGATTTATTGAGAACGTCAGATAAATTGTTTTATAATCTGATAAAAGTACACAACAGGTTGGCATGTAAAAGATGAATAAATCATGAAATGTGATTGCCAATCGGAACTATTAATAAATGGAAATTAACATTTCCATTGCGCGACCAAATGTTGCGAAATAAAAGGAAACAATTTGTTTTTTTTTTTAATAGGATTTACAAAAGTGGATGGACGAATGCACAGATGGCGTTGTACTTCTATCGTTGGGATCGCTCGTAAATATCGAAACAATGTCGAAAGATGTCCATCGGGCGATGTTCAAATCTTTAGGGAAACTAGACCCCATCAAAATTTTAATGAAAGTCAACAGGCCCGAATTGATAACTGAAAAAGTGCCGAGCAATATTAAAATGTTACGTTGGGTTCCTCAAATTCCAGTACTACGTAAGTCAATGAGAGCCTCTGGCGGAATAAAAATGAAATAAAATAAAAAGGAAGTTACCATCCGATGGTAATTGTAATCTAACCTAACTAACACTTATCGGAATTACCAAAAAATCTATTATATAGTATAGTAATAATATATTTACTGAACGAGGAAAAAAATTGAATCCCAGTTGGTAATCCAAGCCAAAGGTGAAGGGTTACCAACCTCCAACCACTTTTTTCATCACGAAAGTTTCACCATGAAAGTGAAATATGTTGGTATCCCACAGGTCTACCAATAACTAAATAATAAATAACTAAATTCCGGTATAAACGTATAAGTTAGATTGAAATAACCATATCCTTACAATAAAGTATGGTAAATTTCTACGAAAACGTTTACTCCATCGCGTTAGCATGGGTCCAATATTGGTCCCGGGTTTTAATCAAGGTCACTTATTCCTTTTGCCAGGTCACAATAATACAAAGTTTTTTATCACCCATGGAGGTATGATGAGCTATTTGGAGGCTGTTTATCACCATGTGCCGATGATTGGAATACCATTCTTTGCTGACCAGCTAAGGAACGCTTATATACAAAATGTTAAAGATTTTATTATACCCATACCGCACGATCGAATCAGCGAAAAAACTTTAGATTCGGCTTTTAATGCAATATTACGAGATCCCAAATATAAGTGAGTTTACCCCATTTGTTTATTTACCATACATCACGTCATTTTTTTTTTTTTTATTGAAAATATTAACTGTGCCTGTAACAAATTTATGTTACATTATTTGGAAGAAAAAAAATTATCGAAGAAATCTTCTTTCCCCTTTCAGAAAAGCAGCGGTACGAGCTTCGCGACTCTTTCGTGATCGCCCTCTGAGCGCGTCCAAGACAGCAATTTATTGGATCGAATACGTTATAAGAAACGGAGCAAGTTCCTTACGGTCCCCCGGTATGGAGCTGTATTGGTGGCAAAATGACCTACTGGATGTTTATTTGTTCATGTTAACAATCGTCGTGGCTCTGCTTTATACTTTCGCCCATTTGTGTCAACGACTGCTGAAAATGTTCTCCCGGACAAAAGGAAGCGACGATAAGAAACGGCAGTGATCTTGACCTTCAAATTGACAGTACATAAATGTGTATGACATTACGTAAATTTGTAAATTAGATAGCTAAGGTCATCATCGTTTTTATAATAAAAAAAATAAATTTTATCATCTTAAAAGAAATTTTGTTTAATGTAATTGTTATCATATGCCATTTAGCTGTATGAACCAATTTAAATTAATTTTTCTTAACTACTTTATAGTATACCTTAATTTATGACTCTTAGATCACGAGTTCAATTCTCTGATGGGATCAGTAATTTTTTTATTTTTTATTAAAAAATAAAAGTATAATTATGTACTATAGTACAAGTTTGTGCCATGGATATAGCCACAGAACATTTTTCCACGCAGAACGTTACATAATTATTACTGTAATTAAAAAAAATCACGAGTTACAATTTTCATTAAAGCATTAAAAATTATTGCAGCAGACTTTACTTTTCAACAGCAAAGCTGAAGAGACAAGAAAAAAAAAAACTTAATTAAAGGACTTTTTTTTTTTTACAAAGTCCTTTTCCTATTTCTTATTAGTGAAAAGTTAATAGCAGAATAATAAGTTATACTTCAGATGTAGGAACAAGTTGACGTAAAGTGAATTGAAACTCGCTTTATCAAGGTGTCGAAAACAGTTTATTGCGAATCGTATTGCACCAGGTGCACCTTTATAGCAACGTCACTGTCACTTGAATTACAGTTTATAAAGATGTATTAAAAACTTTACAGCGTTTCATATGTAAAAAAATTTCCAATCACTCGTTCTCATTGTCATTGTATTTAGCAAAATTAGTTCGCTAATTATTAGGTGCTAATAAAATTGAAATAAAATAGAGGAAATTGTGACCAAACAAATTCCATAATTTCCTCTTTTTTTTTTTACAAATTTCACCTCGAATTTAACGTAACATATTTCATTAATCTAAAGCTAATTTTAATGCAGACGATAAATTTGACGAGCATCTGCAAAGTGATTCCTTTAATTTGCATCTGATACGCATGTCACAGTCAGGTTTACATTTCGACTGTAACTTTGATAGAACATACATCAAGCGAAGGCGGGCTTCTTCAAACAAAATTTACTTTTGAAACTGCAAGAACACACCCGGCGAATAAGATCTAAATGACAAATGTGATAAAGTATATCACTTGATAAAAATCGAGCCTTTTTAAAGATATATTTTTTATCAAATAATGAGATCGACAAAGGTCTCAAAGGCGGAAGGAAGTCCAGTTTTGCATTCAAGAAATATTATATTAAATTTTACACGAAGGGAAATATACAAGCACGTTAGTCAAAAAAGTAAATGTTTAATAATAATAAATTTATGAAATTTATATAAATCTAAATTATTTTAATAAAGACCAACAAATTATACTTTAGATTGAAAGTAGATTTAAAATTTAGATTGGCAAAATCTTGAAGAAAGAAGATTGTTATTTGGAGGAATTGTTCAGTATAATAAATTATTTATGCAAACTGTTTTGTTCCTGAAATAAATTTGCACTTTTAAGAACGAGCCAACCAAGCCAATATGGCGCACAATCGAAAAATTGCAGATTAATTGGTGCAAAAATTACACAGATGAAGATAAAGAGAGTAGTGCAATAAAGCACCCGAGGCAATGGTGTAATATTGTTTAAAAACTTTTCTATGAAATTTGTTTCTAAGGAACATTTGTTTCATTCCAAACTTTGCTTTAAACTTTGGTTGAAAATTCTAGATGAAACGGAAAAAGTTATTTAGCATTTGCTCTTAGAAATGTGCTTTGTTCAATTTAATAAACAGTGTGCAATTTTCCCATTTATTATTTTATAATTAAATGCAGAAAACTTGAGATCGTCGAATAGTCAATGAATTTAAACAAAGGAAATATTCGCAGAATTTGGATAATCCAGTTAAATCTATTTCTTTATGCTTCAGGTGAAAAAAAGATAAAAAATGTGACTGTTAGAACTCGTTACTTTATAGTCACGAGTTGCGCTTTTTACCCCCACTCTACGCCGCACTTAGGCTCCGCCCCCTTGCGCATTGATACCGGAGTTTCCGTGGTAAAACACGTGACAGGAAAATACGAGGAAACGAGTTCTATTCCTAGATAAAAACACTTTTTTAAAATATATTTTACAAATTTTATTTCATTATTTCATAAGGAATATGATCAAAAAACTTCTAATAAGATTCTCTTGTTGTATCCCGTTGAATCCCAGACAATTACCGATAATCGTCGTAAATTGTTAAATTCAATTTGCCCCCGGAGTTGTTTGCCCGTTGATTTTAACTGAAAATATTTCCACGGCGAGTTAATTATATAGAAATCGATTCATTTCTTATTGGCAGTTCAATAAAGCGCGTTTTATTTCATAATTCTTCGAGTAACTGAAGTGTAAATTGTGCGCAAGCAATTTGAGGAGAAGCACAGTTGCGGCCGGGTGCGTGGGAATTTCGCCGGAGGGCTTTTTCGCGCATAGTTACACCTACACAGGGACTAAAAGATTATTGATTATTTCGATTTCGTTTGAAAGCACACCGGGCAAAATTCGGGTAATTAGAAGCCCGAAAATTTCAAACCAAAAAAAAAAAGGACAAAAAGGAAAAAAAGGAAAAAAGGGGAAAAAAGTCCTCGGTCAAAGTGCATTAGTTGGCGCATCGGACTCCGGCGCCTGTATCAAGTATCATTATCGGTGCACTGGAAAAAAACTGAGAGCAAACAACACGCCCACCTTTAGGCTATTTTGATGCAAGCTCGAAAAATGTTCTAGAGATTTATCTCGGCGCAGAGAGAGTGATTCGACTGTGTACAAGCACCTCAAATTTTCGACCACTTCGTCCTTCGGCGAATTTTCAATTTTCTCCATCTCTAAATTTCTCGTTAGTTGTACAAATAACAATGAATTGGGACACATTTGCCAGCACTTTTCGACAGTTCCCGGATTATTCCCTCTCGATTTTTTTGCGCGCCTTCAAGCCGCGTCCAAAAATCAATAGTCCGTCTTCACTCACCGGCATGTCACTCATTGAGTAGTCACTCACCGGGGCAGTCACTCACTATTGAATAAAAATGAACGGTGATCGTTTCACGATCGCTTGCGGTTAAAAAAGCATTGTGAAATTCCGAAATTTAGTGGAAATTCAACTGGAAAAACTTTGAAAATCTACTAAAATTCGAATAAAACTGAAAACTGAAACATTTTTAATATTGTCTATATACAAAACTGTTTGTAAATATTTGGAAGGTCAAATTAATATAAGAAAAACAATAATATTGTTTGTTTACATCCAAAGGACATAAGAATGGAAGTAAATACAAAACAAAAACAATCGTTCTTCACATTTTGTGTCTTGAAAACGTTTCATTTCAGTCCTATAAAATTCGAAGCTTCTAGAAATTGCAATAATTGTTTGGAAAAATGATTTAAATACTATATTTAACGAAACGCCACGAATCGAATGCAATAAATTAAATGGAATAAATTACGTTTCAATCGAGGATACATGTTTTTTTTTTTTTAAGTAAACAATCGATTTACATCAAATTCGGGGTCATTCTCCCAAAGCAAATTCGATGCGAAAGCGGCACTTGTTGGATTTGCCACAACGCAATACATTTAGGGTATTACGGGAGCGAAACCGCAGTTATTTTGTGAAAATAATGTAATTACAAATAATGCAATTATATCATTGCCATGCTGAAACGCTTATGATTCTGATTAATTAAATATTTAAAGTATAATTTTTATATACGGAGTAATTGGGGAACGTGCGATAAAATATGAATATATTTTATAACGAAACAATTTTATTTAATTAAATTGATAGGATTTGCTCCTCAAATGAACTCTGGTTATAACGAACACGTTTTGTTTGCCCCGGACGAAAGATTTCGACCGCATTGAAATGTATTATTGATGCACTTTCTGGGTCGCGACAATATACGTAACATTTATCACACGCTCCCGACTTAATTGACGATTTTACACGGCAAAGTTCCACTGATGGAAACACCTTTTGTTCGCAGATGGCGCGTTCAAATGTTCATTTGTGTACATCATAAAGGCGCGTCAAAGTTACTTAGTTCAAATGCCAAAAAAATCTCGTGACCCATCTAATCATCTATTATTATCGTGTAACTTTAGCTTTATTATTTTTCCGGATTATTAAATAATATATTTGATTCTAATAAATGGAGTAATTGAGGTTTGTTTATGGTTAATTACTTTTATTAAGACTTTAGAGTGCAAATTTTGAACTTACAAACTTTTCCACTTTTAATATTCAGGCTGAAAAGTAAAAGATTGTGAAAAAATTTTGATTTCACTTTGTATTTATTTATATTTTTATGTCCTTGACAATGTAAACAAACATTTTTTGTTTGTTTTCCTTATATGACCTTCTAAATATTTACAAACATTGTTTATTTACTCTTCAGCTCCATCTTTAATGTTTTTAATTGAATTAAATGTTAAATGAGAAAGTATTCGCGCGTGAAAAAGGTTTTGTTGCACCTTGCAGCTATTATTTTTACCAATTAGATTTTTCCAGAGTAATCGCTACAAGCGAAATAAATGATATAAACAAAGCTTGTAATGAAATATCCTTCCCCCCATGCAATGATACTAATTTTCAACTGTTTGTCCACTTTGACTAATGATGTGATTACAGAAATTTCTTGAATTAATCTCCGACAGTTCGCAATATAAGTAAACACGGCTGTAATTAAAACTTTATTTATGAAGCAATCCTTTCCGTAACAAACGGTACTAATTATTAATACGATTAAAGAAAAAAAACCCTTCGATTTGTGTGAGTTTAACTTGTAATTATAAAACATTGTTCATTTAATATTTTAATCCTTTTCAAGTTTTCTTCCAAGTCTAAGTGTCTTTCATTTTTTCCTCGAAACTTTCGTGTATTACTTTCTTACGTACATTTAATAAAAATATTATATTATATACAAATTTTTCTGTAATATTAAAATGAATAGTGCGTTGGCTTATTTGAATTTCCCGCGGTTGCGTGCGCATTTAGCGACGATATCTGCAACTTCACACGGTACCGAGTTTTTCACGAATGGCTCGCAACTGACCCATTATAAAGGTAGAATATTTTTCAATTCAGTGATTGTCTTTCAAAAAGTAATAAACCTTCAACGAGTACTTTAATTAATAGAAAAAAGAACAAAATTTTTACATTCGTTAATTAATATAAAACTTTTCTATATGTTCTCTCTTCATTGAATAAACGAATCAATTTAATTTTTCATTTAATATCATCGCTTTCCATTAATTCGGGTATAATAATTTAATGAATGAGCCGGATTATTAAGTATGTTTTTATCGCAATTAGGGTCAATTCTGTACAATCAATATTATCAGAACTTTTCCATGGGACACACCGCGCGGAACTTGCTTCGGCCAAAGTACAACGAATCGCAATCGTAATTTCATTAAAATCGTTCGTGCACTTTCTTTCCCAAGCTCAGAATGTAAAAAAGGACGATGTAATTGGACGGTGATGATAAACTGAATTTCGAGCGGAGAAAAATTTGTACACTTAGAGGAAAAAATATCACTTTTCAATAAAAAGATTAACAAAATTTTCAATTTAAAAGAAACAATTTAGTGTTTTTAACAGTAATATAGTTGTATATATGTATAAAGCTAGAATATACTCATGATATACACACTGAGACAAAAAATATAGCAATATCAACTATACGCATAGTTAATTTTCATGAATACTATACAATTTTAGTTCCAGTTACCCAATTTTTAGTTAAAATAACCATAATATGGTTAATTCAACCAGAATTTTAGCAATTACGAAAATTAACCATGTGACTTTTTTCTCAGTGCAGAATATATTTATATGGAAAACTAGTTGATTAAAATTTGATAAATTAGTTTATTAAAAGTAGTAATTCTATGTAGTTCCATTCAATTTAATAATCAGTTTATTAAATTTTAGTAAACTGCATAATAACTGATTTATGATCGACATAGATAATAAGTTGGCAACACTGAACAGCGACATCTAGTAGGCAAAACATCTGATAAAAAGTTTGCCAAAAATTGAAATTCAGTTTATTAAAAAATTTGTAATCCCTGGTTTCTAATTTTTAATATTGTTTCCTCTTCGTGTATAAAAAATATTAGGTTAAATAACAAAAGGGGTTTATTATTTTGCCGCATTTTTTGCATTCGCATTTACGGCAATAAAATTTGATTACGCGCTAATGCATCACAATACGAGAGCACACACATCAGCGGTTATCGATTTAATTCTTTGTCGGGACAATTATACGTCCGTAAACACAATTCTTATATGTATACAATATTCGATTCCTCTTAAACACAATTTTCAATGATTAATAACAGTTCGGTTTGTAAAGCATAAATTGGTACTAGGAGTGTATTAAAATAATTCGACTGAATTAGTAAATGGGAAAATAACCTTGTCAAGTGTAAACACTAAGAGAAATTTAGCACTAGTTGCTACTATATTTTATAATAACGTTGGAATAGGTGTGTATTTGTAGAATGATAAAGTAGTTTTAATATTGAAAAGTTATATAAGTTTATTATTATTAATAATAGTTTAAAAATATTAGAAAAAATATTGTTATCGAGGGATAGAAATAATTTATTAAGAAAAAAGAAGGTTTGTAAATATTTTGAAGGTCAAACAAGTCAAAAGAACAATAATATTGTTTATTTACATCCGAAGGACATAAAAATGGATGTAAATACAAAACAAAAACATTGTTGTTTACATTTTGTATTTGGAAAATGTTTCATTTACTACCAATCTATGTAGATTTTTCAAAATATAGATCTTATTATATAAATTTGTCATATTTTAATCAGTTTCTCTAATAATATTAATTACACATTCTTAGAATTTCAATCTTTTCATAAAGATGGTAAATTTTAACCTCCTTTCGGTCAGTGTAGCAAAAAATATCGCTTTTCTTATGCAACTCCAAATTATATATATAAACCAAGCTTTTATCGTATTTGAACAATATACAAATTGCTTTGACTCTTTCACTCGACATCGAAATTTTGCTTTTGTCATGTAGGCAAAATAATTTGCATCTCTAATTACATAAATGTGCCGTTGATGTGCATTTTTTTACGAAACCACCTATGAATTTTAAACCGACGGCTTTAATACAGAGCAGATTTCACGTGAATATAATCAGGATTAAACAGTTTTACACTGTTTGATGTAAAATATAATATTACTCTCTTTTGCAAGTGAACAAATTATATCATTTAAATCTATAACGTTAAAAATATCGGATCACGATAATTTGCAATGTAAGTTTAATATTTAACTTATCGACTTTTAACTTTATCTTTCGCATGCAAATCAAACTGTCTGTCAAAATTGAAAACTAAAATAAATAATCGCAATGTCAAATAATTGTCAATAAGTTATTAGAAAAAAAAAGAGTATTAAAATTTAAAAATTAATTTTGATTAAATTATAAAATTTTGAAAGTTTCATCAATATAATTTTAAATTGTATGAAAATACTAAAATGGAAATTTTTGATAAATTAATTGGTTGAATTGGTTTGTCCATATGATGATATCTTGTAAGAACAATCCCAAATTAGTAAACTTTTTCTCAAAAATTGATATTTTTTTGTCTCTCCGTGGAATAATGAATGCCGAATATGTATTGTAATTCATTGAAATTCCATACTATCCAACGTATTATGAAAAACAACGATGAAGCATTAATGAGACAATGAATATTTACAGTCATCTTCATCAGCAATCCATTAAATGTCATCATAGTATTGTAAAAACGATATCATTTTGTTATTTAATTCCTTAATTTATATAACATTATGATCCCGATTGTGGGTGTTTATTTTATTATTGTAACAGCAACAATTTGGTTAATTGATCTTATAATTGAAATGTCACAAAAGCCGAGTTAAAACTGACGATTTTCTTTTTTTCAATCTTGTTCATATTTCGTTGCAAACAAAAGGTTACAACAGTTAAAAATAATTAAGGAATTAAATATATAATGCAACATAATTGAAGTGTAATTTTTTAAAAATATAAACCTATTTAAATAAATGTTGAATATACTAAGAATAATTTATTAGTAGTCGTTATTAAATTACTAACATTGTTAGTAAACTGGTTATATATTTGCAAAATTTGAAAAATTACTATCTCTTTTAGTTAGTTAGATGTTTGTCAATTTGTTGTTTAAATAACAAATTGAAAATTTTTTATCAAACAACGATTATCTGTCTCGATAAATCATTCTAAATTTTATATTAGTTTATTGTTTATTAATTTACCGCAGAGATATTAATTTTAAACTAATCATTTTATAACATACGAATTTTTAATTATTATTCGTATATTGAATTCAGATTAATTCTTATTTAAAAATTTATCGCGTTCTCTAGTCAAACCTTCGTAATTATACTAAGAAAGGAATGTGAGAGACCTTGCAAGCAATTCTTGATAATTCTATTTTCAAGTTTTCCTTAATTTTTACACTTATTTTATCTGTGGCAATTACTCGTATAATATAAATAAAATGCTAATAATGACATTTAATTCACCACGTTGTTATTTAAAATATACTACATGTAAACAATATTTATTTGTCTATTAATAAAAATTATATAAACTTTTTTCGCCGTGTAATTTTTTAATTACAAAAAGATTATGGAACTGAAGAACGAAACGTTTTCAAAATTATGCACATAAAAAAACAATATTTGCAAATATTTGGAAGGTCAAATTAATGGAATAAAAACAATAATATTGTTTATTTACATCCAAAAGTCATAAGAATGGGTGTATAAATATAAAACAAAAACAAAATTTGTTTACCTTTCATTTCTCAGTACCACTTAGTGGTTAAAAATTGTAACCACTGAACAAAGAGAAAAAAAATGTACACATACATTGTAACTATTTAAAACTATATAAATCTTATGTTGAACTTAAATATGATAATATAATTAATTAATTAATTTTTCTGCTTTTGTTGATATTCAAACTCTTAACAATTTTCTATAGAACTGTATGACGTTTGTCTTGACAAATTCGTTCAAACTCTGACATTCAATATTCTATTGTTGTAAAAGGAGCAAGAACTCCCCTAGAGTGACATCTATTTCGGCTTATTATATTGTATTTGTTGGATTGAGACCTTTCAAATGAAAGTATTGAATCACGTAACGATGAACGTTTTTTTTCCATGTTTACAAATAAATCGAGAGCGTTCACTATTGATGGCTGAATACTGAACAACGCAGCCTTTTTAAACTTCAAACTTGAGCTTTATAAGTTTTGTGCTTTCTACCAGAGTCAGGTACTTCTGGGACGACCTTCGTGTATGAAAATTTAAAATACTACTTTTTCCCTGATGTATAGAAGATTATCGTTTCGCGTTATTTGATACATTTTGTGCACCGTGCTTGACATAAAACATTTTTTTCTTAATTTATTATATATTATAGTACTTTATACCATAAAAAGTTAGGTTATGTCAAGGTATATAGGATAATTAGATGCCACTCACCCAAATATTTCGCATATACAACCGAATTCCACTTTTATGACTTTCGGATGTAAATAAACAATATTATTGTTTTTGTTTCCTTAAATTGACCCTACAAATATTTACATACATTGTTTTTCTTGGTATATTAAGAAAAGAAAAACCTTTTATTCTTGGGTTTCATGACAAAATAGAAGAAAACCGAATGAATTTTCTCGATTCAACAAAATTGTCTTCCGCAAGTAAAATGGTCGTTTAAGAGTCGCAACGTAATCGCAATTAATTAGGACTTTACTTAAAACGCCCGATACTTTGATCGCGATTATAATAATAATTATACATGTACACATCGAATCATTCTGCATTGATGAATTTTCATTAGCAAAAGTTATTTGATGATTTTGTAAGTAATATTTAACGCTTGGCTTGTACGGCGAATTTACGCGGAGCACTCTCCATTTGATAACAATTTCAATAAATTCACGTTTGCACACGAAAGCAAAGTCCTGTAAATTTGTTAATCGGATGAAATGAAACATCGAACACAAGCGTGCAGTTGCAAGTTAACGTACGAAAGAGTTGCAGTTATAACTGTTACCGCGCGTGTTATACAAGGTCTCTACACATTTCCTGTCACGCAACCCTGTTTAACGCTTGTCATTTCGGATCATTCCTGTGTCTATGGGCAGGATATTTTGCTCTGAAATTATACTTCTTTTTTTACCACAAAGCTCAGTGAATGCAGGAGGGGGAGGGGAGGGAATTAAATATCCCTTAAATTACTACTTTAGGTTTTATACTACAGATACTTATCAGAAAAGTAAACATTTTTTACTGAAACTAATAATAAACTTGTCAAGTTTTTAGTACTTTTAATAGTAACAATTTCCTTCTATTCCTAAATGCTCTTAAATTAATTAAATTTAGTTATTATTATTAAAATTAAAATAAGATTATTAAAAATTATAGAATAGTAATATTACATTTCTTTACGGTAAGTATATGTTAAAGATAGAATCTAACCTCACTTTTAGGTCACGTTATCAATATGGGCCTAATAAAATTATGTTCGTTTTTAAATGTTTGTCTTATTTTTTCTTATCTAATGATTGTTTAATGTATATTTTAGTACGTTAAAACACATAAACTTAATGTATTCCATCTAAAGTTATAAACAATTATCTAATCGGTGCACTATTAAAATAACGAACCCAAAAATTTGCCACGTGCTACAGATAGCATACCTTCTGTCCGAATACTGACAGTGGATATCGGATTCGTTATAAAACTAATTGCCATTTTGCAACAAAAAACCCCTGTTTTATAATCTTTCAACGGATCTCGATAGTGATGTAAACAGTTTTAAATGAAGCTTAACTGCATTCAAAATATATAACTCTAATTTTTCATTTTTTTTTTCAATGCATGAAACATTGAAAAGCATGGAAAACCTGGACAGTATTGGCTAACGATCAGCGCATCACTGGGTCATGTGACAAAAAAATGTCAACAGGGCATTAATGGGTAATGTGTGATCACTGAACTATAATAACACTGGAATGTGCGCACAACTGTCTCATAAGTGGATTGCAAGTAAAGATAGGTTGTATCTGAGTGTACCACTTCTTTCACTCTAGCTTTTGATGTTTGGCTAATCATGTGTGGATAAGTTGGTTATAATCTGGAAAAAGTCTGAATATCGTTTGGTTCATGACCTGGATGATAGTTGGGAAATGTCCCAGTTTCAGACGTAATTTTAGGCGAGAAGCATCTTGGTTGCATCTGGATGTAGTTTGGATATAATCTGGACCAATGTCTGGATAAAAGTTGGATACTATCTCGTATCAAAAGGAATTTTCTAGCAGAAGACGTCTGGCACATATCTGGATATAATCTGGGAGTAATCTGGATTCTGATCTGGATAAAGGCTGGATAAAATTTCACTCCCAGAAGTATTATTCGATGATAATTCATCTGGAATATATCTGGATATCCAGCTTTTATCTAGACATTGGTCTAGATTATATCCAAACTATATCCAGATGCAACCGAGATGCTTTTCGACTAAAATTATGTCTGGAACTAAGACATTTCCCAACCATCATCCAAATCATAAACCAGACGATATCCAAACTTTTTCCAGATTATAACCATCTTTTCCCTAGATGATGAAGCCAAACATCATCCAGATTTAATCCAGACTATTTCTTTTCTTTAATAATTCTTTATAAAACATTATTTAAATATTAATTTCCACAATTATTAACATTATCATTAACAAAAAACAATGAATTAAAAACTCCGGCACACCCAGAACCTTCTATCTCCACATGCCAATATTATTACAGTTCAATGCGTATGGTACATTAACCACTGATGTACCGCGGCATCACTGAACAACGCGCTATAATGATGCGTCAGTAACGTCCAGCTTTTTTCCCCCCGATCATTTACAAGCACACGTTGGAATCAGAGTATATAAATTTTCTTCAAGTTCAAAGTGGACAGTCACTTTGTCACGGGCGATCATTTTGCGACGCGCGCAGTTTCGTGCGCGGGCCCAAACCCGGAATTATTTCGCTCGGCGATGTCGAGACTCTTTGATTGAATTTCTCGCGATTAAAGATGGCGCGGCTGGCGTTGCTGTTGTGGGCCATTTTTGCCATCGGGACCAACGACGCCTACCGAATTTTGGGACTGTTCCCGTTCAACGGTCCGAGTCACGTGATCTTGTTCCAGGAACTGATGAAGGGTCTGGCGGCGCGGGGTCACAGGGTCGACGTGATCGGCGAAATCCCGCTGAAAACGCCGTTCCCGAACTACACCGACATCCCGTTCGACTCGGGCCTGCCCAAAATGCAGAACAATTTAACGTATTATTTGGCGAAGACGCTGGTGGTGTCGCCGGTGGAATTCATAGGGAATGTCGCGGGTAATGTGCTGTGCGAAAGATTGGGCAGCGAACCCATTCAGAAGATCGTTAAAAACCCACCGAACGATCCGCCTTACGATGCGCTTATTACGGAGGTTTGCGGGGGCTATCTTGTAGTCCATTCTATTTATTAAACAAATATAAAAAAAGAGGAAATTTCTGGGAGTATCATTGGAGACTAAATTGTTTGACTTAAATAAATATTTAGTTGCATATGAGCCTCATATATTAAGTACTTAGATCGAGATGAGTACACTGAGAAAAAAGGTATATTACAAATTATTATTTTTTTGGTATCAATTTAAGGATATATTGAAAAAGTACTACAAATTGCTTTGGTAATTATCATTTTTACTATTTTTAATAGTAAAATTGTTCACTCTTCAGAGATATCCTCAAATGGATATAAATTATTTTCAATTTTAATAGGACTGAAAAATGAAACCTTTTCAAAATACCAAATATGAAGAAAGATTGTTTTTGTTTTGTATTTACTTCCATTCTTATGTCCTTTGGATGTAAACAAGCAATATTATTGTTTTTGTTATATTAATTTGACCTTCCAAATATTTACAAACATTAGTTTTGTATATAGATTATATTAAAAACGTTTCATTCTTCAGTTCCATTCAATTTTACTATTACTTTTTTCTCAGTGTAATTGTTTGAATTAAATAAATATACCTCTTGTACGAAGTACACTTTTATTTACGTCAAGTCATTACTTTAGTTATTTTAAATAAAATTTTTTAGGTTCATAAACTGAGATATATAACGAGGTGTCAATTATTTATAACGATTAAAGAATTGTCAAGTGTACAAATTACCTTAATATTTTTCAATACATAGCAATTGTTTAGAGCAATTTTACAGAGGCGTTAGAATAACTTTGTGTTAAAAAGTTTCAAGTATATAATAAGCGTAATTTTTTCTATTGCACGCGAAATTTTAATTTCATTCTTCCCTCTTTTTTTTCTTTCTGCTTCCTTTTACTAATGAGTGCATTACAATGAATTTAACGCCGAGGTTACAATTAAAATGAAACGCTTTTCGATCGGAAAAGCCAGCTTCAAAAAGAAATTTTCACTTTAAAAATTGTTATTAAAGACTGCTATTTTATCATTTCTAAAAAGACAGACTTTAATTTGATTTTATATGATAATATTTAGTCTATAATGACAAATGTATTGTATCTTTTGTTATTCAATATTGCAATTAGGTTGTATAAAAACTTGAACGAAAACAAAAGCTTTGATTATTAATTTGTTTACTGAATACTTCTTAATGATAAATATTAATCTAAATATAAAATCTTACTCTGCCAACAATTATTTACTGTTCTCAACTAAAAATAAATAAATAAAATTTCATTCAATCAACTTTCCGTTAGGGAGTAATATAATATTCGAGTTCACAGTAGTAATCTAATATTCGGAATCCGTTATATGGAAGGAGGAAAAAAAGGGATTTTTAAATTTTAAATTTTCGCAAGATTTGCCACGCGCGGTAAATTTGTTTGTGAAATAATGAATTATTTTGAAATTGAATTTAATCATCATACATAATTTGTTGCGTTTAATACAGTAATTGATTATAATTATGTAGAGTTTACAGATCAGTTAACAAGTACCAGCATACAAAGAGACTTGTAGAAACGTTAGAGTTAGTGGTACAAATGTAATTGGAAAATCAGAATTATAATTGTCATTGAATTAATTACACTTTACATACTTTATTTGGTACATAAATAAGATCTATGCAAATTTTCAACTGGTAAAAATTACCAAAAAATTGTATAATAAAATCAATAAAAATTTTTTATAAATTATACTTTTTTTAAAAATTGAAATTGGTTTGCATTAATATTCAATCCTTCAGTATTTTTCAGAATTTTTTTCAATTTAACTATATTTAAATCTTT
Source organism: Leptoteleia sp. ZL-2020 (assembly GCA_022817305.1). Lineage (NCBI taxonomy): Eukaryota > Metazoa > Arthropoda > Insecta > Hymenoptera > Scelionidae > Leptoteleia > Leptoteleia sp. ZL-2020. The sequence goes on along the minus strand of JABFPN010000290.1, from coordinate 19,279 downwards.
CTTAAAATACTTAAAAATATTTTTATCTTTAATCTCATAATTATTTCTAATATTTTTATAATTTTTCTCAATGTACCATCAACTATTAATAAACTTCTTTCAGTCCACCATCTAAACGTATTTTTTGAGATCATAAAAATGTCCAATTTCCACAATTCATTCCCCCTTTTTAATTTGATATGACCATAAAAGTTTGTTACATGTGACCAAATGAATTTATGCATTGCAGATTTTTGGAGCCCACTGTTACATGGCGATTGGTCACATGCTCAACATCCCAGTAATTGCAGTCAGTTCCGCGGATATGTACCCTTGGTTGAATCAGCTGATAGCTGCACCCGAAAGCCTGGCCTGGATGCCAAATTCGGTCATAAACGAGCACGTGGAGGGCATGAATTTTTGGTGGCGTTTATACAACACCGTTTACACGGCCTACAATGTTGTTAGATTTAATCAAATCACAAGTGTGCAGGGGGAAATTATGCGACGACACCTCGGCCCCAAAGCGCCGACCTATAAAGAGATCGTATCAAACGTCGCGCTGGTTCTCGTCAACAATCACATGGCCATTTCCGGCATCCGAGATACGACACCCGCGCTGATCGACATCGGAGGACTCCACATTAAGGACAACGGTCCGCCATTACCCAAAGTATTTGATTATGCTTTTAATTTAGTTGCATACACGGAGAGAAAAGATTAATAAAAATTACTGGCATTGTTGGTAAACTGGTCATATAGTTGCAAGAATTGAAAAATTACTATCCTGAGTTAGTAAAAAGTGTCAGCTTTCTAAGAATGATTTTCAACAAATTGATACGTTTTACTAACTTAAGATAGTAATTTTTCAAGTTTTGCCAATATATAACCAGTTTACTAAGAATGTCAGTAAATTTTATTAATATTTTTTCTCCGTGTAGACGACATAATTTGTTTATATTATTTTTACTATTCTAGTAAAATTGAACGATATATGGTCCATATATGGTTTAACAATTGGTCCATATATGGTCAAACAATGGATATGTGTTTTTTCTTAATTCATAGGTGGCCATATATGGTAGATATATGGCAATAATTAATATAATATTCATATATGCATTTAAGAATTTCCTTATATGGAAATCAATTATTGACATACATCGACCATATATGGGCATATATGAATTAAGGAAAAACATACATGTCCATGTATGAATTTTTTATCTTTGTATGAAATTGTTAAAACATTTATGGACCATATATGGACCATACATGTTTCACTTTTACTAAGGTAAGGTAAGATAAGGTAAAATTTCCAAAGTCATGGATAACTATGAAAGTTCCAATTTTTGCACAGGTTTTCAGAGCTTTTTAGATGATTTTAGAGAAATCCAGACGAATTTTCACGAGAGAAGGATGAATAATGTGAAATTTGAATTTAATTGTATCTATTTTTTTTTCAAAAGCTCTGTAAACTCAACTTAATATTTTGATGGATACTAAAATAAAATCAGCAAACTAAAATAATAATTAATTTCTTAATTTGACTGGTAATAAAATCCACTTTCGAATGTTGAATACAAAATATTTATTATACAAATATAGATTTCCTACAAAAAAAAAAAAAAAAATATTACGTAGCATATAAAATTTCATTCGTACTATGAAAAAGTATAAACGTACCAAAGTTTATTTAAATATTAATTATTTTTTATACATTTCATTTGTCAAAGTCTTCGTTAAAATTCGTGTAAATTAACGAATCATCCTAATTACCATTTCTGCAAGGTGATTTATTAAAGTCAAACTTTAATTATGTTAATCGCAATCGCGGTTCATTCATTTCACTTTTTCTAATTATTTTCGGCATAATTATTTATGGCGTTATAAATTGGATCAATTTCTTTAAATACTAGACTGTTTCCAATTTAAGTTGAATAATAATCTAAAGCAGATTGTTATATTTTAATAGAAAAATCTTAGACGTTCGATCAATATAATAATGTTGGTTTTACATTGGATTTGCATAAAATATATGCTGCAATAATTAATTTAAAACAGAATGTCAGGAAATGACAGCGCCGAAGTGAAATAATGTAATTTTAAAATGCGTAGCAAGAATTATGAGAATTAGATATGTAAAAAAAAAAAAAAAATGACAAGTTGGCGTAATGCACAAGAATATCATTTTAGTTAAAAATGAATACCGGAAAAAAAAGGTTTAAGTTATAATAAAATTATAGGCGCGAGACACGATGTTTCGCTCTACTAAATAAAGAAAGAGGGCTTCAACATAAATTAAGATGACACAGGAAATGATACAAATTTTCATCTCAAGGGTAGAAAAATGGATTTTATTAATAGAAAAATTGTTTCGCTGTTTTTGCGTTACTCTTGTATACCTTTCAGCAAAAGTATAATAAATCTAATCTGAAAAGAAACTACAAAAAGTGTCAGAATGTTTCATTTGCGACAAGTTAAAATATGGCTTGGGTGAGGAGTCTCGCCCTATGCGATCAGTTACGTAACATTTTTTTTTTCACTTGATATCAGTCGTTAAGACTTTGTAATAAGACCAAAATAGAATATTATAATGAATTTTAATATTTTTCTACATTATTGTAATCCTTCAAAATACTAGCCGGAGTTTATTTTGTTGTTAAATTAAATTTATTATTTAAAAAAATAAAAAAAACCTGCAAGGATACCTTCAAAATACCAAATGTAAACAAACAATGTTTTTGTTTTTGTACCCAATGTCATTTCCATGTCCTTGAAGACGTAAACATTATTTGTTTACATTTGTTATCTTAGTGCAACTGAAGATTAAACCTTTTTAATATGGTTTATATACAAAAGTAGTGTTTGTAAATATTTGGAAGGTCAAATGAAAGGAAGATAAACAATAATATTTATTGTTTACATCCAAAGGACATTGAAATGAATGTAAATTCAAAACAAAAACAAAGTATACTTCATTTATATAGATTAAAATTGTACCAAAACTAATAAATCTAATTCTCTTCATTTTTTTTCAATCAGAATGTCAAAAAGTGGATCGATGAGTGCGACGGATTCATTTATTTCTCCTTTGGATCGATGATAAAGATCGAATCGCTGCCCCCCGAAAAATTGGACATTATTTATAAGTCACTGAGTAAAATAGCACCGACTCGCGTGATTGTAAAAATTGCCACCCCTGAAGAACTGCCGCCCGGCTTGCCCAGCAACGTTCTTACCGCCCAATGGCTGCCGCAGACGACCATTCTAAGTACAACCTGACTTACATCAATTACCGATTTTGACAGATTGAAACGTTTCACATTTTTCAATCTCAAACAAATTAATGGCACTTTAATGATAATTGCCTTTTCAACGTTTCAGAACACCCCAAAATAAAAGCTTTCCTGACGCACGGTGGCTTGTTGAGTACTCAAGAAGCGATTCATTTTGGAGTCCCGATGATTGGCTTTCCGATATTTGCCGATCAATACAGGAACGTCCATATGGCCGCGGCAAAAAATATCAGCATCTTTTTGGACGTTGAACATTTAACGCAGAAAGATTGCGATGCGGCTCTGCACGCTGTTCTTAATGATCCACTTTATAGGTAACGATATTAAGTCATTCCTATCAAATAACGGTTTTTTTTAAGGACCTTTTATTAGTATGCCTTCGGTGTGCTCCAGAGAATTATCGACTCCAATAGATTTGTTAATTGAATCTTGTAAACAGTCGATTAAAAATTCTGAAGAAAATTAATTGGATTGAATAGTAGTTATCTGGAGGGCCAAATCCCAGCAGAAGCTAATACGAGTTGATATTGTTATGTTCTGTAGATTGAACAGGGAATTTGACTAGTCATTCCGGTTATAACTATAGCAAATTTCGTAATTTACATATTGAAATTCTACCGTTTGATATATAGAAAAATTTATTCGTAGTTGCTACTGTGTTTTATAAAAATTTGAGAATATAAGAGCTTTATAGTATTCCTTATAATGTAATTTTAAAAAAATATTAGGAAAAAAATGTGACTAGTAGAACTTGTTACTTTATAGTCACGAGTTGCGCTCATTACCCCCACTCTACGGCGCCGTTTAGGCCACGCCCCTGTCGCAATTATCATTAAATCAACAATTCTGATATTTTGTTATTGCTTATACAACAAAAGAATTATTGTCAGTTCAACAAGTTTTTTAATATCATTTTGTTATAAAAACTAAATACTTGTTTGATTGGTACCTAATTATTTTAGGTACCTTAACAGAACCTTACTTTCTATGACATAAAGTATACGTAATAAATTGATAATAATATTTTAGGTATAAAAAAATGTGCGAAATAATATGACAAAATAATCTTTCACACACTAAGGAATATCTGACTGATTCTTATGTTTATAGTAGTCGACATCGCGAGACAAATGCGCGCATGCGCAGTCTACAAAATCGACAAAATAATCCGGTTGTTTCGACAAGACGTGCCCGAACGGAATTTCATTTGTTCATTCAACTTGATCGTACTCTACGTGAGGAATAGTATAAATGCACAAATATCCCCCGGTTATCATAAAATATCGTAGCAATTACTAATAAATTTCACTCGGTGTGCTATTTCCTAATAAGCTTCAACTGGGATTTAGGCCGGATAAAATTACGATTCAGTGTCATCAATTTTTAATCGGGCTTAATAAGAATAAATAGTCCAGCTTTAACCGAGGTACTATTTCTCTATTTTACATGTTTACCTTCACTTTTATCGAAAAGCTTCGATACACTGGGAGAACTATTACCGGGAAATTTATTATTTATGAAATTGATGAAAGGATACAAATACTGAGAAAAATATGACTGAAAAAATTACTATTTTTAACTGTTTCAGTTGTATATCCGTCTTTCAGTAAAAATTACTATTTTTTAAAAGCAAAGAAACTATAAATAAAACAGAAATTTTTACATTTAAAAAACAGTAATTTCTTCTGTCATATTTTTTCAGTATTTCAAAGATTCAGTTAACCTTTCAAAGATTAATGTCCCCTGAGAAAACACTAAAATTTACAGATGATTCAAAAGTAATAAAAAACGTAATCAATAGTTAACCCATCCAAGTTACAACCTCTGCTAACTATGCTTTACTTAAAAGTAAATCCACTGATTTTTCTCCCGATATAATTTCCCTCAAAATTTTTCCTAGTGTACGAATGTGATATACGACAATTAATTGAACGAATGATTTGCAGGGAATCTGCAAAGAGGGTATCGTTCGCGTTCCGGGACCACCCGCAGAGTCCCATAGACAGGGCGAATTTCTGGGTCGAATACATTATACGACACGGCAGTAGATCTTTGCGATCACCTGCGATGGACTTGTCGTGGTATCAGATCGCTTTATTAGACGTCTATTTATTTTTACTCGTTGGCCTGGTGCTCGTTGCGGGTGCGTTAGTGGTAATTGGAAAAGTGGTTTTGAATTTAGCGATGCAGTCCCAAACCGGCAATTTGCAAGCTAAAAAGAATAGATAAGCGTAGCCTACTAATTTATTTAAGACACACGACACTGTACAAATTCAAGGAAATAAACTATTAAAATATGTTCGTGAAAGAGTGCGAATTTATCAATTTGTTAAATGCGTTATTTACTAATACGACTTTAAATTTATTAGCGAAAACACTAATGTAATAATTTGTCATTAAATACCTTTTGATTGATACTAGTTGTAATGTTTTTATTATTCGATTTATAAACGATGAAGAATTTAAGATTTTATGAGGCTGACAAAACTGATGTAACAATTTCAATCAATAAATAATGAACTCTTACGAATTTCATTATATGGAAAAAAAGTATTCGCTTTGGTAGGTAAATGAGTTTATCTAGCAATTTTTAACTAATTTAGTAAGAATCTATTGTATTTGCAGAAAGATCTAGATATTAAATCGACTGAAATGAATATTTAAACGTTATATAAACTGTATGGCTGATTTAACTATATTCTTATCCTATGGGGACTCAACATAACCTCAATATCTCAACGAAAACTATTTGGATTTCACTGTGTTTTGGATTAGATAGATTTGTATGGCTGATTCAACTAGCTAGATTAGTTTTCATCAATTCGACTCACATAAATTTGTTTGACTACGATAATTATAATTTCTAATTATCTTAATAATGGCCAAACAATATATCTAACTTAAGTAGAAATTTAGTAGTGCACTTCACATTTTTTTCCGTGTAATTGTAATGTCTTTATCGTTAGATTTATAAATGCAATCGAAGGTGCATTAAAATAATTTCATTAATAATTATTGAATTTGTTGGCGCGCTAAATATTGCGAGCATTTCATTGATCGTTGCGATTGAATTTAATCTATTTTTAACGGAAAACTCGTTTCAACACTTTCTTCTCGTAAAGTTTACTTTCATTTCCCTGCAACTGCGTGCGAGGTGCGTTGCACGAAAATTCGTACAACTCGTCAGGTAATTGTTATTAAATCTCGTATTATAATATTTATTGTTAAATTTCATTTAATTACAAATGATAGATAGCTGTCAATTGCTCGAACTGGGTGTAATGTTAAATAAATTTAACGAAGCACTTCGCAGAGATAAATAATTATTCCGCTCTGATCGCGCATGACGTGACATTATTACAAATAATATTTAACTTTTAATAGGCCGGTTAAAATGTTCGATACGTATTAAATAGTTTTATGTTTCAAAGAAAAAAATATTTGTTAGTTTATAATAATTATTTAACAGTTAGTGTGTATCGTATATAAAATTATTGTTGCGAAAGCTTTAATTGAAATTTGCTTGAAAATAGATACTGTAGTATCTGTGGCTGAATCTGTGGCACAGTTTTTTTAACCCTAATCTTGGAATTTGGATTTGAATATTGAAAGTGAAGAATTGTAAAATGATCCATATTGAAATAAAAATTAACGAATTATTAGTTGTGGATTTTTTTTTAAAATAAATGATTCTAAATTGTAGATAAAGATAAATGTCAGAACATGCATCGAACACTTTGACAAGCCTAGCATTTGGACAATTCTTAACTTGAACATTGCAGTGACGTGTAAAATACTTAAAAGTTATAGCTACATCAGTCTTGTCTTCTTCAGGCGTTGATCGTTACTCACTATAAAATCGAAGAAACATTGAACCTACTTCTGAACGAGGAAATGTAAAAGTTACAAGTACTACGCTGACCAAGATTTTATTCCATCCGCATTAAGATGGCAAATAATGATGGGGAAACATAATTTAAAAACAATAATTCCGATACCTTTGTTGTACTAATGAAATATACTCCAGCTGATTATTTGAACTTTAACTTATTAGATAAATTTGTTGGGAATTATTTGGGTTAATTAATTAGTCTACGAGACTACTTTGAGGAAATGAAAAACCAAGACTGAACTATGGGAATTCCAAGTACACTCGAAGTTATATTTAGGAAAGTTTACAGGACCGGAATTATTTGTTTAATGGACATAGTATGTCCAACTTTGTGATACGTATTCGTTTAGGTTGGTAACAATTGTTTAAACGCTGAAAGCATGTAATTTCAATAGGGTAATTATTCTCAATTTCAGACAATTACATATTACCGTACAATATTTCAATGATTTTTTTCTTATAAATTTGATTTTTATATTAAAGTAAATATTAAAGTATATTTAATATAATATTAAAGTATTATTATAAAATTTATTTCAAATTAAAATGATTCTTTTAGTGTTGATTAATTTTTCGTAATAATTTTTGATAATTATTTTAAGTTGACCAAGAAATAAGGTGAAAATTAGAAATTTCAACACGCTTGCTGTTTAGGTTTTAATACTTTAAATGCCTTTCGTGCATAGAGAGGATATCTGTTGTGATGGATTGCGAAATCTCATTTTATTTTTCATTTTCTAGTATCATAAATCAAAGAAAAAAAAGAAGCTTTGGTAATCAATCAAAATAGGAGACTTGCTCGCGTAAAAAAAAGGAAAAAAATTTGCGATTTATAAATTAATAAATTCTATTTATATAAATATTTCATTCACTTTTTTCTCAATGTTGCGTATTCTTTAACGAAGCTAAGTGACATTACCATTAAAAATAGTAAAAATGCAGTTTTTAACATTATTAAACTAAAATCTCCATCATCGCTTTTTACTATTATTTATAACAAAAATCACTTACTTTACCAATACTTGGCCTTAAATTGGTATAAAAAATAATAATTTATATTATTTCTTTCACCTCAATGTATCACTTCTCGCAATCGACTTAAAACACAAGTCCATTTTTTGCAATCGAAAAATGAACTTTTTCTTTCCCTTAGCGCAAGTCCTTCGCAATTGGGCACGTGGTCTATGACATTAAAATAGATTCTTATATATAACAACCGTGTTATATCATTGCAATATCGTGCTGCAAGTTCCAACGACTAATAAGTGATACATATTTAGAATAGCGTAACAAAGTGACGTTCAGTCGAGCTTCGGATCGGATTCTTCTATCATCGCGACGTTGATAACGAAGATCGCGACGTTGATAACGACTCTTAAACCGGCTCCGCCGCGGAATTAAATACTATTTTGTACGCGGTTATGCTACCCACCGGCGATTTTATTGCACTCAGGTACGAACAATCCTTCGGCATTCATTGAATTATACGAATGACGCGCGCATTAATGAAACGCTCGCTGCAACGTCAAGCCGAGATTAAGTTTTTTCCTTCTCCCCGTTGTCCGCGAATGTCGTTGGAAAATCAGTTTACAAACGAAGGTATTTAGAAAATGCTCGATACAATTGCAGTTAATTTTAAATAGTTACGCCAAAAAGGTTGTTTTAAAGTTTAAATTGACATGCTCGTATATTGTAAATGAGAAGTGAAATTACTATACTTTGTGCAATGAGGAGAAAAAAATATTATAACTTATTATTTTTTATCGATGTATTGTAAAAGTGAATATTTTTACTATTTTTAATAGTTAATAGTTACTATTTATAATAGTTTTATAGTATTATTATAGTATAGTACTTAAACAATTTTGTATCAACTAGTATCATATTATAGTATATTATTCAAAATCATGTTTCATATCATTATAGTATAGTAGTTAAAATATTTTGTATCAACTAGTAACATATCATTATAATATTTATAACATTTTCTATCAACTAGTATCGTATCATTATAATATTTAAAACAGTTTGTATCATCTAGTATCATATCATTATAGTATAGTACTTAAAATATTTTGTATCAACTGGTAACATATCATTATAGTATTTATAACATTTTCTATCAACTAGTATCATATCATTATAGTATTTATAACATTTTCTATCAACTAGTATCATATCATTATAGTACTTAAAACAGTTTGTATCATCTAGTATCATATTATAGTAAATTATGTTAGGTCATGTTTCATATCGTCATAGTATAGTATTTGAGAAGATGTATTTCACGCTTTAATGTTAAAGTTATCTGTATACAGTACACTGTATGTCTAAATAATAGGTTCGGCTTATATAATTAGTATTCACGTTTGCAAAGTGCTTTATAGTGGCCAACACTTATCAGTAAGTCAGCCACTTAATGCACATACACCTGGTTTAATTATTTAAGGTAGGAAATTCATGACTGCAATAATCGATTGAAGGTTCGAATTTAAAAATAAAACTTTTGATCCTAAATACAATCAACTTTTAATCATTAAAATTGTTACCATTATACTTTTTGTCTTCTTGTAAGTATTGCATGTGAATTCGGTAATAATATCATGTGAAAATTCAGACTGTAAATATGATAATGGTACTTTCATCAGATTTAACTAGTTTACAGTGTTTCCATTTTCACTTAACGCTTACTTCACGTTCATTCAATACTTTAATTAGAAAAAAAGTGTATTCTAATGTCTGAATGTAAAAATTTTTACAATAGATCCTAAGGATATTCATATCTTTTTAATATTCCAGTAATGTGTCTTACATTTGAACATAGGAATATTCTTGGAATATATCTCGGTATCAATATTTATATAAATATAATTTTATAGTCCATAGCAATTAACATTTCATTTATCTCATCACTTCAGTTCATTCAGAATTTTTATTTCTCATTATTTGTTGCAGGAATATCAAAAGCTTCGCCATTAAATTTACCACTCGCGGTGGCAAGAAATTGTAACGTTATGATAACGAGCAAACATGTTGATATTGAAACAATTGTTGGTTTCAATCATTTGTGCCGAATTATGCAGCGCGTATCGCATCCTCGGAGTGTTTCCCAATAACGTGAAAAGTCACTTCATCGTGTTCGACGAATTGATGTCGGGCTTAGTTAAGAAAGGTCACCATGTGGACACAGTCAGCTCTTACCCTCCAACCAAAAAGCTACCAAATTACCGTCACACTATCCAAATTAATAACAAGCTCGGTAATCCTACAAACAATCTCACCTTTAACGAAGTCGGCGGCGATCTGGACGTGCTCGAATACATCGCCACCGTTTTTGGCAACGAACTGTGCGAAGAGCTGGGCAACCCTGAAATCCTGCAACTTGTGCATAATCCACCCACCGATCCACCTTACGATTTATTGATCACCGAGGTTAGTTATAGAACAACAATGATCACCGGATTTATCGCCGCGGTCTAATTTCGGCGGACGGAAAAGTAGTTTTCGATTGAAATTTATTTCATTGTCAAATTTAATTTATGGATTAAAAGAGAGACTGATTGGTGAGGATTTCGAGAGTTCCGCAAAGAGATGACCTTGGGTTAGAAAACAAAAAGAAAGTATTAGAGGTACTAGATGAGATAGGATTAGAGATGTTAGAAGAGATATAGATGTATTCCATCGATTTGGGGTAATAGATAGAGATGACCTATCCACCTTGTTGGGTGGCGCAGTCATTTGTTTACAAACAGGTACTTTTATTGATACTACCTCTAACCAAAGTATCTAATTACTTATCCTATATTAGATCCAAGTATGTAACTAAAATGCATAGGGATTGTAACTATATTACCTACCAGTTTTAATCATACAATATGGTTACCACCATAATAGAATAAATGAATACATTGATTATTATTATTATTCCTAGAAGAAGAAGCATATTTTTCTCAACAAGTTGAACATGGGTTACTGATGACCAGATTACTACCACTGGATTCGACTGTGGCACCACAAGCAATTCAACATATAAAAACTAAAATTTTATATCACCAAAATATCCAATACAAATAACTGTTTCTCATGTTTATATCTTTTTTTCAGATCTTTGGAGCGCAATGTTTCATCGCTTTGGGTCATTTGCTTAAAATCCCAGCCATCGGACTGGTTTCCACCGAACCTTATCCCTGGATGAACGACATAATTGCAAATCCGGAGAGCCTCGCGTGGGTACCAAACAGTATGCAACAGAACATCGACGAATACATGCTGGTATCATCTTTCTGGTGTAGGCTGTACAATGTTGCAAAAACTGCGTACATGAAAATGATATTCAACTACTTATCGTCACCGCAAGATGATATCATACGACGATATTATGGGCCCGATATGCCCGGTGTACGAGAACTCGAATCGAAATTAGCTCTAATTTTAGCCAATTACCATGTGCCCTTATCGACCATTCGTCCCAGTACGCCGGCGTTAATTCCAGTCGGGGGACTGCATATACGAGACGACAATAACACTGCATTATCACCAGTATGAATTATTTATTTCATTTCAACAAGCATCGAATTTTTCGATTGAATATTTTAGGGATATTCGAACATAAAATTGGAGAAAATTTTTGGTCAAATAGACCTTGAATATATATAGAATTGAAAAATGAAACGTTTTTTGGTTAAATATAGCAAGAAAAAGCAATGTTTATAAACATTTGTAAGGTCAAATTAACGAAACAAAAACAATAATATTGTTTATTTACATCCAAAGAGCATAAAAATGGATGTAAACACAAAACAAAAACAAACTTTGTTAAATTTTTTATTTTGAAAACGTTTCGTTCTTCAGTGCTACTGAATATATGCTTATTGTTTGCACTTTTGTATCTATCCATAGACAAAATATTTTTTCTTGATTCTTGCCTTGTTTAGGATTTGGAGAAATGGCTGACCGAAGGGAAGGAGGGATTCGTTTATGTTTCATTTGGCTCGATGTTGAGGATCGAATCCTATCCAAAGGAAATTGTAGACGCTTTGCTCGCGTCACTTGGAAAAATAACGCCAGTTCGAGTTCTGATGAAGATAGCCGAACCGAAAGAATTACCGCCAAAAATTCCAGAAAACATTCGCACTATGTCTTGGATACCACAACGTCAAATTCTAAGTCAGTATGTTAGCTAACAATTTTTCTTTTTTATTCATGTATTATTAATTTCATGGTTTATTTATGTGCATGAAAAATGTTTATAAAGGTGGCATATATGTTGGCATATATGGCAACATATATAAATATTTTTCATGGGTACTAATTTTATTACCATTATTAATACACTGTTACTTTTTATATAATAAAATATTTAAAGATAAATAAAGATTATTTTTTGTTGTATAAAATTTGACCTTTACAATCTGTAATGTAAATCATAATTATTCTATGATAAGCATAGAAATATTTAAAAGTTATGTAGTTTTCGTGAGCAGAGATTGCAGTGAAAATTATAAAGCAATTTACTTTTGCTGATAAAAATGTTGGAAAAGTTGTTATTATTGTTCGTTATTATTAATACGTTCGGAAATCATATATTTTTATCTCGGATCAAGAAAATGAGCAGAATCATCCCTGCTTATTTTACGATCCATACCTTGACATGATTTTTAATTTATTATTTTCAATATCGAGACATTGATGGCTTGTAATTCGCGATTTAAAAGCACTTGAACATGAAAATCCTCTTTGTTAAAATTTTATACACAATTTTTACTAATTTTTTTTCTTCTCCCTATTTTTTTTTGCGACAACTTCTGTTAGAATCAACGTTTCTACATTACTAAGCGGATTATTTTCATGCTCGAATATAAGGACAAATTCCTCCATTCATATAATCATAAATAAAAAAAAATCGACAATATGTTTTTAATATTACGTTATAATCTTTATACTTCAAATAGAAATAATTATTTCCTTTGTCTTTAAAGTGTAAACCCTCGTCTTATAAGCAACAAAATCGTACATTTTTAAGTTCAAAATTAAGTTCAATAATAAGAAATAAATATTTGTAAAAATATTTCATATATATCTCGGTAAAATGAGTAAAGTGATTTAAGTGATTTTCTTTCTTAAAGTTTTGGAATAGAGAACAATAAAAAAACACGTCATTATAAGATATAAACAACAATATTAATAGTTACTACTATATTTTATAATAATTTAGGGATTTTTATGCATTTAAAGTATTTCTTACAATATAATATGGTATTTAAAAAAAATAGTAGATAAAAATGTGAATATTAGAATTCGTTACTTTATAGTCACGAGGTACACTTTTTACCACCACCCTACACCGACACTTAGGCCACGCCCCCTCAAATATTGACACTAGAATATGACAAATAACAATATTTCCCCATATTATGGTGTAGAGTGGGGGTAAATTATGTAACTAGTGACTCTGAAGTAATGGTTTCTATTCCTTGGTATGAATATCTTTTAAATATTATTTATAAAGTTTATTTTGTAGATTTTACTACATCGTATTATATTATAAATTTATCTCAGTGTACGAAGAACTGGAATGAAATACCAGACGTTTCGAATCGTTTTTAATATGATTTGACTTCATCCTGTCGCTTTTCATTTACTGTATTCGAAGTACACTTACTTTATACTAAATTTTGCGACGTCTTTTCAGAGCATCCAAATATAAGAGCTTTTATATCACACGGAGGGATGTTGGGGGGTCAAGAAGCAATTTACTACGGTGTACCTATGATTGGCATACCATTGTATGCCGATCAGTACGCGATCGTAAACAATTTTGCGAGATATAATATTTGTCTAAAGTTCAATTGGAGCGACTTCTCCGAGGAGAAGATGGACAAAGCTTTACATGAAATTTTATACAATCCAATTTACATGTAAGCACAATTTCTTTTTTTTATTATCGGGAATATTACTTGAAATTAAATTTACTATATAATCGAGTTATGTAATTAATTCAAATTTATGAAAAATTATATTTATATAAACGATAAATAATTTTAAAATATAAGCAGAGTTTTCCTTCAAATTAAGTAAATTATTTTCGCCTACAAAAAGTACACTTTTGCGATTGACTTTCTAATTTATGTTTACAGGAATTCGATGAAACGCGTGTCCCAAATGATTCGTGACAGACCGCAGAGTCCTTTGGAAACCGCTTGTTATTGGGTGGAGTATGTCATCAAATACGGCGATGAAAGTCTCAAATCACCCGCTATGAAGTTATCGTGGTGGCAAATATCACTGTTAGATGTATATGGATTTTTATTGCTGTGCCTTTTTGTAATTTTATACATTACGAAAATTGCCATTCAAAAGCTTTTCCTCGTATTTTCACGCCGTCGTAAATGTCAAAAAGTAAACAAAAATGATTAATTGTCCATGTTCAAAATGTAATATTTAATTTACCAAGGAAAATGTTACTGTCTATTTCAGTAATAAAAGTTCAAATCATGTAACTGGAAATTTATAATTCAAACTTTATTAATTTCATTAATAATTAAAATAATTTATCATTCGTATTTTATACTTTCCAATAAGCATATAACGCAAAGGCAGCGCGCCCTGAGGTTGCACTACTCTCATCTATTAATATTAAATTTAATAAATCATATTTAAAAACTTAATTTTACGATGTAATTTTTGCGACTGAAGCTCGGGGCTTCCAATTGCACCTATATAGGGCATTTGTTGCCCCGTAGCGGTACATCCAGTGCACCCATTAGGGGTAACAGCTATCCCTATCCCTATTGACATACATTTAACATAACAAATGTGTTACCAGGTTCCTCAATTATATCAACATTATAAACGTGGAGGAAAATCCCTTTGTCTTAAAGTAAATTTCGTGGAATTATTATTAAAAGGTAAATAGTTTAAACAAAATGGAGAAATTGATACGTTTAATGCAAACCAAACGATATTTCATAGAATGATAGCGGCATTATTTCAAACGCGTTAAAAATGGTAATATGCACCGTAACTTTTACTGCAATATTTAATGCCCCGTAGGAGAGAGAATTAAGTGAACGTTAATCGACGATAAAAATCTCAGGTGGCTTAACCTCTTCGGACTTTTAATTACTACAATATCATTGTTTAAGTTCCTTCTGCTTTTTTCAACTGTTTTTTTTTTTCTACAAAGAGATTAAAAATCAGTGGATTTAAATTTATGCGCTTTATTAAAAAGTATAGGATTTAACGTATGCCGTTGTTTCCTTTTAAAGATTATTAATTAACCAGCGGTAGCCGTTGCGTTGATAATCTGCATAATAATTTTAAACAAAATTATTATGGTCATCTTTTTTTTTTTAATACAACTTTCCAGGTGCATTATTCAACCGTTTTAAATGAAATTAAATTTGAAAGATAAAAAAGTCTTTAACAAGCCTTGAATTATTAAATAAATTATCAATTGTTTATGAAATTCATCGATTGACAATTATTTATGAAATGTGTAAATCAGATTAATGACGTTGAAGGAAGCTCGATGCGAATGTTCGTTCCGTTTTGTTGGTTCAATTACTCGGCTTGTATATTCGGTGTAGTAATTAAAATTTAACAATTATCATTGTACACGTTGCCACATTTATATATTAATATTGCATTATATTTTATTTTCGCGAATTACTGTCGAGTCATTTGCAGCTTTTTGCCTTGCGTTTAATCACGTTTTATTGTCCACTTGTGCTACTTTTTATTTTTCTTTCTTTTATAGACTGAGAAAGATAAATATCATAAAATACTATTATTTGTATTGATTTCAGGATATATTGGAGAAGTATAAATTTCTACTATAAATGATGGTAAAGTGTGCAAAATTATGCAGCAACTTCCAGTGATAAAATACTAAAAATTGTTGTTATGATTATTATTTTTAATATTAGTAATAGTAATAATTTTCGTTTGTATTATTTTAAAGACAAGTTGTAATGTTTACAAAATGTTTATTTAAGTATTAAATTAATATTTTTATATTAATCATTCAGGTTTAATTAAGTAACTGAAAACCTTCTCGGTGATCGAGAAGTTAGAGTGAAATGTTATTTTCGTCAAGTCAAGGATATTGAGATCGAATCTCAGAGACGAAATATTTTATTTTATGAGAATAATTTTACGTCTAAAAAATGAAATTTAACTTTTTTTTGCAATTTTTATGCCATACATTGCCTTTTTTTTTATCTTTTTTTTTACTCTTTCTAAATATTTATACCCATGTAAGTGTCAAAATCCGTTTCTATTACACATAAATAAGTACCCATATTAATATTTTATTTATTATAATTGAAATTCTATAAACATCATCGTATTCAATATAATATCACGCGGTATTTATTTTCGAAACATTTATCCTTTCATCCATGCTGAATAATTTTTTATAGACACTATTAAAGGATGCTTTTCGTTTACGAAAATATTTTTCAATATGCTTTTCTTTTTTCTTCTTTTTTTCTGTTTTTTTGCGACAACATACTTTTATGTTCTTCGAAAATAGTAAATAGGATATAAAAACTCTTCCTTTCAACAATGCTTTATACTCTATTTTATATATATATTTTTTTTCCTTTGTACTTCCCTTTCATGAAATCGAAAAGAAAATTTATGAAATTCATATTTAATTAGATTTTAAGTTTATTTTGTTCAACTTACTAATGACAATTTTTATATACAATTTTTTGTTTAATGAAGGTGTAACAAGAACTAACAAATTATTTGATATTTTACTTTACCATATATATTAAAACTTTAATTTCATTTGAAGAAATCGGTTTCCTCAAAATAAACTTTAATAAACTTAAAATCGATACCATCAGTTTATTCAAAGTCCGACACTGCGGAATATTGATGAAACAATGTTTGAATAATGGAATATTTTGTTCTATCAATTGCGCTCGGTACAATTAGAAGCTAATAAAGTATTTTACTGAATGTCTCGCAAAGTTATTAATTACAAACAAAGCAGACATTGGAGGAAAATTCATTTTCTCTGCTGAATGATTAGGAATATTATAATTCTTAAAAGAAAAAAAGAAAAAAAATCACACGTATATACATATATAAATATACCAAACAGTGGTTTTGGGGACACGCCCTATTTGGGAGACTAGGTACCTGTTGGATATTCAAATTTTGGCGGTAAATTTTCAAATTATGGCGGGAAATTTAAAATGGAGTGTTTAAACTATGTTATAGATTTTTAAAAACTAACTAAACTCACTTTTACAGTGTGACTTTGGGGACTGTCCCTCAAAACTACCAGATGTCCCCAAAACTGCCAATAAACAAGTCAATAAAATGGCGATTTCGTCTTAAAACTGCCGTTAAAATAACATATGTATGTGTATATTCATATATATTCTACTCGGTCAAAGCAATAGTATCGTCTCATTCGCAGTAATTTATTTTATACTGATAACTCTATTATATGTCCCCCCAATCAGAGGAGAGACATTGCTCCGATAAATGCAGTCTACAATTCAGTCGATATCGGACAAACAAACTGTTATGAATTTCTATTTCACTCCGTACTTCTCCATCCATCAAAACTACCACGTGACTTTCACTTTCCGCGAAATATTTTTTTCCCTAACGTTCGTTTCAAAGGCACGTATCCTTTTAGAATTCCAAATTTAAAATCTTACCGTTATTAATAGTAAAAGTTATTCGGCCGATATTGATATTAAAATTATTCGATGTTTTACCAACTTTGAAAATCTTTCAGCGTTATTAATGATACGGTTGTTTTCGATGGAACAATATTTCAGTACTATTTTAGTTTTATATTAAAAATTTAAAACTGATAAAAATATGACGAATAAATAAAAAAAAATATAATTGTCTATATAATAAAATAATATTTATTTCTCACATTCTTATCTCGACAAGTTTTCTCCTTTTTTATTTAAATGTAATCACCGCAATTATAGTGCGAATGATACTCTCATAAGATTACGTTCCATTGCAAATAAATTACATAACGACCTGGAGATTTATTCTTTATCCAAAATAAACCCATTTGTGTTAAATGGACTAAATTGTCGCGCGCCTACATTTAATTTAGACAAATTAATATTTTAAGTTTTTATTAAAGTTATGTCTAAGTTTTAATTTAATTTAATATTTTTGCAATATGATAAAAATATTGCAAATGTTTCGTTTCTCAGAAAATATTGCTAGTACATTTTTCTTTTCATTTTTTAATATAGTTTCAATTTTTTTAGTCTTATTCTTCGAGATTATATTACTTTAAGTACTGCATCAAGGCCTCCATATAATTACAATTGAACTTCATTAGGTTAGTTCGTTTAATCGTTAATTAAAATATCCTGTCGAGCATTTAGATGTTTTGTGCACTTTATGCAAATCGGTCGTTAAAATATGTGATATTTTTCCATTTCCTCAGCGGATGATATCAAAATACACTGAGAAAAATGTTGTAATTATAATTACCATATCTTCTGACTTTGGAAGGATATTATGTCTACTATTTTATACGAAGGAGGAATGTCTACTATTTTACCATTCCATTGCGGTAAAATTTTATGTATGATATAGTAAAATGATATATTCGGTATGGTAATAATTACCATAAATCGTGGCAACTTTACAAGATCATGAAAAAAGTATTATGTTTTTTCTTAATCCATATATGACCATATATGTTTTTCTTTAATCCATATATGGCAATATTTGATATAAGATTCTAGTCACATATGCATTTAATAATTTTCTTATATGGAAATCAATTACTATCATATATCGACCATATGTAGTAGCATACATGGCCATATATGATTTAAGAATAAACATATACGTCCATATATAGCCATACATATATTAAGAAAGAACATATATATCCAAATATGTTTCATTATTACTACACCGAGAAAAATAAATAGCATATTTAGCAATAAATTCTGGAATACTGAACCTATACGTTCTTTTGTATGTGTATCACTTATAATTTTTGGGAATTTTTTCTATACACATTGTATAGTATTCTATGTTTATAGAACTGTATGCATTACATATACTTAGTTTTTCCATAAATTATTACAGTTACACCTAC
>JABFPN010000289.1:0-54211 GCA_022817305.1 Leptoteleia sp. ZL-2020 | reverse complement strand
AAGAAACAAAAAAAAAAAAAAAAAAAAAAAAAACAAGATTCTACAGATTTCTAGAAAGGAAACGTAGTAATTTTGTTTTACTAAATAATAAAACTTTGTTATTAATTATAAAAATTTGATCAATTGTAGTAAATTTGCATTTAGCCATTCTAGATCTAATTTTAATTAAACCATGTAAAAATGTATATATGGGACGTTATGTTTCCCATATATGCTCCATATGTGTCACATTTATGGAACATTTATGCGGTGTAAATCATATATGTGAAATATATGACACATATATGTTGATTTTTACATAGATAATGTTTACAAGTAATATTTGATATTAATAATTATTACCACATGACCTATATAAAATGTAATGCCTTCTGTTTTTCTGACTTATTAAGAGTCTTTTATCTCTATCTTCTTCTTGCATTAACAAAGCACTAACGAGACAAGACAAAAAAGTAAGTCACTTCGCACTGAAATGAATGACAGAGATATGACGGCGCGTCATAGATTCTTCTAAAACATTAATTTCTTATGCGAAGTTTATTTCAGTGATATTAATACTTTTTAAACGACATCTTAAAAAACAATAAATGTCATAATTTCAAGGAAACATCATATTTAAATGGTACTGAAAAATGAAACGTTTTCAAAATACAGCACGTAAACAGACTTAGTTACATTTCATTTTCAATTACATTTTGATGCCTTTCGAAAGTTAATAAACAATAGTATGGTTTTTATTTCATTAATATGACCTTCCAAATATTAACAAACATTGATCTTTTATATGCTAAATTTTAAATAGGTTCCAATCTTCAGTTCCATCATATTTAAATATAATTCTGGATTTTTTGTTTTAAGAGCATTGATGTAAATAAGATATGTATGGTCACATATGAAAACCTAAGAAACATATAATAGTATCTCATATATGAGATCTAAATTCATGGTCAAATATGAAAATCTAAATATATTGTGATAATTTAAAAAAAAAATTTGAAAACATGTTAAAACATGTATGGAAATTAGCATCAAAAAGAAATTTAAATTCGTTAAAATGCAACAAAAATGATGCTTGATAATGTAATATAATCTCGATTATTGATTGACTTTTCTAATAATCTGCACAGTTTGTAAAATTTGCAATCTGTCTACTTTTATTATTTCAGCACGTTTTTCTCAAGGTATTGTACCTCTCATCGTTTATTATTATCATTCATGTAAAAAAAGACATTATTTTTATTCAAATTGAAATACTTCAAACGCACAATTGAATGGTTACAAGTACAAAAATAGCCGTTACTTCTTCAGATCTTCCACTTATTCTCTGCGTCGCAATATTCCGCTAAAGTTGTTCAATATTGATACGACATTTATCAATGTCATCAATCCGTTTACAAAAACGACTTTGTTACTTCCGATGCAAAAAAAGCACCAAATGAGAAACTGCCAATACTGGTCAGAGGACCCGATTTTGACCCTTACAGTTGTGGGTTAATACCGATTTAAACGAACTTTTCTGCAGTTTCGGTAGTCAACCAAAGTTGACCCAAAATTAGCCCAGTTTAGGAAATCATTTTGTGCCAGTTTTGAATTATTTACGAAAATTGCTTATTTGTAATCAATGTATATCATCATTAGCGTATTACTGTCTTTCAATTTTGACCAAGAGTCAAAATTAATTGATTAACAACATTTTTATCGAGTAAAATTTCGTTATTTAATATCCTTATTTGCCCACGGTACTGAAAAATAAAACTCTTGCAAAATACAAAATGTAAACAAACTTTGCTTCTTCTTTGTACACTCACATCAATTTTATGTGGGTGTGAATAAAAAAATATTACTGTTTTTATTTCATTAATCTCCCAAATATTTACAAACATTATTCTTTTATGTGCTCAATCTTAACGTTTCATTTTTCAATTTTCAGTTTCATATTCGACCCAGCTTTACCACTCCGCTACGAATCTGGCACTGGCTATGTACCGGGCCACCACCATGCCAATACCGACCACCCTGATACTAGTGCAGTGACTTCGCCAAACCGGTAGGACAATTCCTCTCAGGTGACGATTGCTCCTGGCCGATTTCTGTCCCGAAAATTCAAAACCCAACGGTCCCCCGGTGCCGCGGCGTTCCCGAGGCACTCTCTCGCGTGCGTCCGCTATCTCCGTCGATCGCGCATCGGCCCTCATTGCAGTCGAGACGAACGCACTCTGTCGTGCGGGGGTGCGCCCACGCCGATGACGTCACCTGGCGAACGTTGGCCACGTTACCAGCGCTGTTTACAGGAACACTCGGTTCGCGCGCGCTCAACGCGCCCGAGCGTGTTGGCGCGAGCGCACCCAAACACTCGCATCGCATTGAGAAAAGACACCGATATCCTTCGCGGCCAGGGCAACGCGGGGAGACGCGGGGCCAATTGCGCGCGTCAAGGGGTGGGGGGCGTGCGCAATCGGCCGAGGGAAAGAATGAATGGAGATTGCGGAGAGTGCGTCGAAGGTAGAGACGGATGGCCGGGGTGGTGTGTGCGTTCGCGAGTGGATCCGCAACGGCGGGGGAGGATACGCGAGCGTCGTCCCGCCGGGTTAGCGGGCAGGGAACGGGGGGGAGCAGGAGGAGGAGGAGGAGGAAGAGAGGAGGACGCGGAACGTATCGGGCGCGCGCGGCCAACAATTTGCGATTGCACAAAAATTTCCCATTCAAAGGTACCCCTCCGTGCGGATGTATGCGCGCGGGATATTCGAGACGATGGTTGAGCAACCAGATATTTTGGAATTTGTCGGTATTGTTACGAATAATATATTGCAGTGGGACGAGAGCCGCCATTGGGCGCGCGTACTTTTAGTCGCAAAACTTGTTACTATTTTTTTTCCCCTCCCTCTTTCCGTTCTCCAGCTACCAAAGTTGAATCACCATTGTACATTCAATGCGCGCGTTAGATGAGCGTAAATAAGTTTACCGCTCACGGAACTGAATCCAAAATTTGCATATGTACGGAAATAATCGAAAAAAGGAAATTTTACATTAATCTGGAAATCGTTAAAAAATGAATTCGATCTTGAGTTTAAATGTTCGAGCATACCCATATAAAAATAAACATATGTGACATACATGTGACATACATGCGATATATATGCAACATATACGGCAAACATATATGCCGCTTATATAATTTTTTACCTGGGTACTCATGTACAAGTCATATATGTGACATACATGATTTGCACCTCATAAATGTCCCGTATATGCCCCATATATGTTATATCATGTAAAAATCAACATATATACTGCATATATGCCTTATATATGTTGCAAGTAGGCCCCATATATGCCGCATATATGCGACGTATATGTTGATTTTTACATGATATAACATATCCTGCGGGGAAAAATTCGAGAAAATGATCTGGGAAAATTATCTGTATATTATCTAGATATGATCTGGAGAACGTCTGGAGATAAGTCCAGAAGCATTTCTCAGAATATATCTAGACGAACAGTTATCTCGAAAATAATTCGATTTGGTTGAAGTATCTATGTAAAATCTGGTTTTTTCTGCACTTTAGCCAGATATTATCCAATTATTCTCGAGATTACAGTTCATCTGGATAGATTCCGGGAAAGGCTCCTGTACCGGAGCTTAATTCCAGACGTTCTTCAGATCATTTTCAGATAACATATAGACATTTTCCCCCAAATTATTTCCACACCATATCCAGATGATTTTTTCCCCGCGAGATATGTTAACATATGAGGGGCATTCATGCAGTGCAATTCACATATGTGTCATATATATGCCACATATACGTTGATTTTTACATGGCAATGTTCCATGAAAAAACAAAAACTTCTTGCCCCACCCGCCTTCCGTTCTCCAAAGTCAATGATTAGCCGGCGGAAAGATAACAGGCAATTATTTTACAACGGCCGACAATCGGCCCGGAAAACTATAATGACATTGCGGACGTCACATAGTTTTATTTTAATTACTCCGTCATTTTTGATACACTCGTCCCCGCACCGGACGGCAATTAATTTTCCATCCTTAAGATGGCGACAATGCGGGACAAATGGCGCGTGGTGGAAGGCAAACTACCTAGGCAATAAATATAGCCTTGACGGAGGGAAGGGTTAAAATTAGTCCGGCTTAACGATAACTGCGTTAATACAGCGACGGGAAATCATCGGAAACCAATGAGCACGATTAATGACGAGACGAAAAGGCGAAACAATTTGGGAACGATGGATGGGTCGAAAAAGCTGGCTATCGGCGGATGGTTGGCATTGGACGGAGTCGCGCCAACTGGTCGCCGAGGGTCGCGCAACCTCGAAACCGGAGCGACCATCGACGGTCGCGATAAGAGATTGCTCGGCTTGACTGTTGGCCGGCGCGCGGAAAAGAACCGAGGCGGCGCGGTGGCACGGGCAACGTATCGGGGTGATGTCGTCGACACGTGATGCTGGCAAATCTCGTCTCGGCGCTCTCCGTCTCCGTCTCTGTCTTTCCTTCTCTCCTTCCCTCTCTTTCCCATTCTCTCTTTCCGGCGACTTGGCGCGCGAGCCACTCTTTATTAGTCTAGCGCGGACCATCGCGAACCCCTGCTTGGCTGCCCGCTCGCCCGACCGGCTCGCCTGCCCGCGGCCTCCAGCCCGCTACAGGAACACCAATCCTCGCCGCGACCATCGGACGAAGACGGATAGACCGAAACGGACCGACCGGTCTTCCTGGTCGACGGCCAAATTTGTACCCCGGATTATGGGGCCGGCGGCTACCGTGCACCAGTTCGTACGGTCCCAAAAGTGCGCCTTGCCACTGAACCTCTCCGCAGTCGATTGGATCTTATCGATAAACCCGATCGGCTTTTTCTTGCGTGTGAAAATTACCTTGCGGGGGTGACCGTGCAGTGCCAGCGACGTTATTCTTCTTTTTTTTTTGTTTCATTTTTTATCTATCTTTTCCTTTTTTATTTGGAAGTTTGCGGAGTGTCGTTCGCGATCAGTGCCAGGATCAGTTTCACCGGAATATTGTACCGGGATTCGTTTGTCATTTATTTCTTTGGTTCCACTTTGGTCCCGCCAGGGAGTTGCCCCCTTTTGGAGAACGCTTTTGAACTGACGTTGATCCAGTTTCGCCTTGGCTGGGACGTTTTTTGGGACTTTCGAGGTAAATATATTTTTTCTCATTAAGTTCTT
Organism: Leptoteleia sp. ZL-2020; assembly: GCA_022817305.1. NCBI lineage: Eukaryota > Metazoa > Arthropoda > Insecta > Hymenoptera > Scelionidae > Leptoteleia > Leptoteleia sp. ZL-2020. Next base: position 49,015 of record JABFPN010000289.1, on the reverse strand, counting down.
TTTATTTTAAGCGTAGTTTTCTGTAAATTTGTTCGTACAAGGAGAGAGATAATGCGATGTTGATTATTAGATTACTTGTCGGATGATTTTATGTTGTTTAAAATTGTGTGAACATTTTTGAATTTATCTGGCAAACATGTTTTAATGTTGTAGAAAGTTTGTGACATTTATAAAACAGTTCTTATTTGACTTATCTTTCTTCGTGTACAATTTATAATTTAAATTGCGCGGTAGATTGAAAAATTAAACAATCGTTTTATTATTTATTTTTATTTTTCTTATTTATATATATAGGGGGTGGTGATTTTTGGGACTTTATATAATGCTTCTAAACTTTTAATTGTAAAATTTGAGACAGTTATATTAAAAAGTGGTGATAGATAAAATTACTTTTACGTTGTAAGAAAAATCGTGATCCAACAGCATTTGATAAGTTACAGTTAAATATAAATTTTGTACATTTATTATATATGGTAGCGGTGACAATACATATTTCAAAAGAATTGTGTTTTTATATATATCTTTTTTGCGTTAGTTTCAAAATATATTTAAAAATATAAGATTTTTAAATTAACATAATAATGACACAATAACGATAAAAATAATGGCAATAATAATAATGTCACATATTTAATTATTCTGTTTTAAAGGTAAACTTTTTTAAAATATTTTTAATGAAACAGACGTATGTATGTCTATTAAAAAATTATTCATGTAAAAATATTTTAAATACAATTATATTTTAAATTCATCAACTAAAATTATTAAATATTAAACAAATGTTATTCAATAAATATACATAAAAGTAAATAAAATTAACTTTAAAATTATGGAAAAAAAGAAATTAAATATTCGAGTTCCTTATGATAATCTAAAAGATATTTAGCCGATTGTGTTTTCTACCATAATATAAAATTAAAAATAATATTACTAGATCTTTAAATAAGACTTTAGAAAAACTCACGCTAGGTTTTTAAATGTAGACACGATCTAAAATTAAATACTGTATAAAATTACATGATAACTAATGGCAAGTGTGAAACCGAAATATATTGTAATAAGCATTAATATGAAATTAATCTAATAAATTCTGTACGTTATTACAAATAAAGATGTAATACATATTATTATTTTATTTGCATTAATTGTTTAATTAAAGTAAATTTATTAATTTTATATGATGAATTTATTATTATTACTTGATTTATACATGTTAAACTTAGAATATTAAAAAAACTTTCAAATTATACAAATCAAAAATATAAGTTAAATTTAACCGATTGTCCTTAAAATAATTTTACTTAACAAATTTAACAAAATTATTTTTTTAAACATTTATAAATTTATATTTAAATGGAAATACCCTATTAAAAATGAAACTTTTATGTTTTAAGAACTACAAATATGGACTTATACACTCAGAAAACACTAAAACACAGAAAATTTTCCTATTAAAACTAATAGAAAATCAATTAAAAATAAGAATATTCAGTTAGTACACAATAAATTTAAGTTTTTATATTAAAAGGAAATTAATTTTATGATAAATCTTATCTCAGATAATACTAATGAGATTTCTGTTTACTATAAGAATGTTTATTTGTAAATATATAAGCCAAGTTCAGTTATCATCGTCGCAGTATTGTTTCGACCTGTGTTCTATCCGTAATAAATTAGTTACGTTCAGTCAGTGTTGTTTAATTAATTATATTGTGTTTTCAAATTTCAAGATAAATTAGTGCTTCGAACAATTTAAAATATACATATTTTCATATGTAGTGTGGGTATGTACATATTTATATATACTGCATGCAATTGTTAGGTTAAATTTGTATCATCTGTTGAATATTCTTAAACTGAAACTATTTTTATTCTTTTCTTGAAAAAAAATCCATTTAATATAAATGGAATTATTCTTTAGATAAATATATGCTTTAATTATTTATTCTTATTATAAATAGAATTTTATTTTGTCCATATAATGAATGATAGTCCTATTTAATATAAGAATATTCTATTACTCTTAAATAGACAGTTTTGTGAGTGTACGGTTTTATTTTTACTAGGGTGTGTACCGTCGTCCTTATAATTTTTTTTTGATTAATAAAAATAATTAATTTCTTTTTTATCGATATTTTTATTGTAAAAGGTAAAAAATTGCAACGATGTATTAACACCTCAATGGAAAATGTGTTAATTGCACAGATTTAAATAGAAATTATATCAACTACATCTCCAATTATTGGTTGCAATAATTAATTCATTTAATTATTGTAGTGAGTCACTGTTTTATGAATACAAAATGTTGTTAAATGATCAATTAAAATAACATTTGTACATGCAATGAATTTAATCATATTGCGCACGACATACAAGCGTTGCATTAAAAACATTCAATTACAACTGAGATTTAATTATTTCGTCTTTGTAACGCACATTTTAATGCTGCAAAGACGTTAACTTTAATCACAAATATATTTTTAATACCAATTACATTATCCAACTTAAAAGGATTATTGTTTTACAATGTGTAACATTTAAGATTTGTCTTGTCATGGCCGCGACCTTTAATCATTTTTATATTTCATATTTCCAACGAGTCTCACTGAATTCGTAACATTTAAACTGCAGTAAGAAAAGAGTCAAATCGTGCTTTAACGAATTGTATTGTTAGACAAATGTTCAATTTTTAATACTCCGTTCAGTTACACGTTGCATTGTGCCACTTATTGAGATTAAGAAAAAATTAAAAAAAAAATAATACTTGAAAGTACATTCTATATATAATTCACATCACATTCTAAAACATGCTATTCCTTCAAGAATTTATTGCGCTATTAATTCTAAATATAATTATATGTGATTGGATTTGATCAAGTCGTCTCAACTTCTTGTCTGATCACTTCTTATTAACTTAGGTCAGCATATGTGCCTTATTTAATACGAACTTCTATTTACTTGATAAAACGACAAGCTCGCTCTTTATAAAACTGAAATAATGCAATATAAGAACGATTTAATAACTAATAATTTGTCCATAGTATAAATATATGTATATATAAAATTATGCTCTTTTATTGATCAAGGGGTCAATTGCAATTTAGATTATAATAAATTTGCATATTAGGGTATAAATTTTTTCTATAATTATTTAATATTGTTATATAGAATAGTAAATATTCCTAAATTAATATAACAAATACGATTGTTTTAATAAGTTTTTTCTTAGTTTATATGCAAAATAAAGGCATTTTATATTTCTGAACCTTACAATCCTGTCGCAGTACAGTGATAAATATATTCTTATAAAATTTCTTATTGTTTTCTAAAAATTTATTGATTAAGCTGGAATGTAATTTTACTAAACAGTTCAGTGTTAATATTTGGGACAATTGACTTTTTAAGTTAGAATTACTTATAAACAGTAGACGACTGAATGTTGTTTAGAATTATTATTTAAAAATTACATTTTTCCGAGGTTTTTAAGAATTTTCACATATTCTTAACAAGTTTGACGTTTGTATTAGATCTTTTCTATTCATGTGTAATGAAACTTTCTAGCAATATATTATTTCTTATGAAGTGTTCAATTTTTCACACAGTTTATATCTAATTTCTATATACTTGACGTATAATTTACTTTTCCCTATTTTCGAAAATTTATCATAATTCCATTCTCGGTGCAATAAGAGAAATTCATTCGTAGTTGCGACTATATTTTATAATAAATCAATGATATGTGAGCATTTATAGTATTCTTTATAATATGATATTGTACTTAAATATAATACAGTACTTAATACTAGTAGCTATGACACATGTTTTTTCTATAACATATTAAAAGGAATTTACTACAAGCGTACACAGTCACCTAGTAAAAATGAAACATATATGGTTCATATAAGTTTTAACAATTTAATATATGGATTTCAATTTAAAAATTCGTTAAAGACATTTAAACATTATTTTTCGGCTGAATATTTTTCTTTAAATATTGCATTTCATAATTTATCAATATCACAATTATATCATTTGTTTAACAAAAAAATTTAAATTGAATTTTTATTTTCATGAATTAAGTGAGATGTAATTAGTGTCAATAAATTTTATTTGATCAATAAAAGTGGAGTTAATAGGAAGAAAGATTAATAATGTATTGAAATTAAAATCTCTTTTATTACTTTTTTTATAAACATTGTATCGTCATATAATCGTCAGATATCAATTCTTTCACAAACAGAAAAGTTACACGAATTCCAACATCTTCTAGGATTACAAGGTTATCGTGTAACAAAGCTTCGGAATTAACAAAAATCAAAACTAATAATTTAAATTATTAACTGAAATTATATTTAAACCTAATTTTTTTGTGTTACTTTTAAATCAAAAAGTAATACTGCTCATTTGTAAAGTTGTTTTTTATTTACCGTATAAAGTTAATCTTGTGCTATTTGAAGGTGAAAACAGCAATTAAAAAATAAATTACCTGACGCTTAGAAACATTAATTTAAAGTTAATTGAAATTATTGTCATGGAAAAAAAATTTCACATTATAACCCTTTTTGTTATTTTTAAATGTCATGGTGAAACTGTATTGAAAATAAGTATTTGTCAAATAAGAAAAAAAAATTTTCGGAGACAATTAAGATATCTTTTGACAATTGATTATATTATACCCAACTTTTTAATATCTTCGTGGCTTAAAATACTAAATTAAAAAATTTTACACTTTCAAATAAAGTCTCATTTGTTTATCCTTTTATAATTATTGAAATCCATACATTATAAGTGGATTTATCACGCTTTATATCAATGGTTTACTTAAATAATCTAAGCGGTTGGATCATGCTTTTCCGACAAGTAAAACTCTTATAATTCACCACCAACTATTTTATCACATAAAAATTGATAAACATATTCTTTTCTTTGTTAATCGCACAAAGTTGCTCGAACTTTCGATAATACCTTTAACCCTATTACTATAATTATCAATCAATGCTTCGCGTACAAAAACCGACGGATACTTATTCATTCGAACACAAAAAGATTACTATTTGAAAATATTACATTAACCGCTTCTTCGTTAAATAACTAACAAATGCCGCATTTCAATGCGGTAGGTTTGACGGATACAATTTCCTCGCGCATCACAATATTTGTGTATACAAAAAAGAAATACAAAAAAAACCCTATTTATTTACGATAAACTCGAAGAGTGTATTATTAGTTAAAAGTGATGACTGTCAGAATTGGAATATTAATTGAATTTGAAACGGTCGTCGTTGCGTTAACGAGCCGTGTGAAATGCGGGTCCACTGAGGCCAGCTCGTCGGAAGAGGCCGAGCGGCCACTTCTCAGGTGGAAATTTTCGTACGGCCCAATATTAGCACAGTACACTGAGAGAAGAATTTTTTGAAAAATTTGTAATCTTTTCTTGTATTTTGAGGACATAACAGACAAATCTAAAAAAGTATAATCAAAACTTATAAAATGTATTCATAAAAGACGTAAATATTTTGATTTTTCATTTTATTATACACATTTATGAATACATTGTACAATTTTTTTCTTCGTGTTAATTATTCTTTACAATTTTTGGAATAAATAAATGAATAAAATGTTGTTTATAAGTCAGTATCGGGTTATTATCCGAGGTGGAGCACTAGTTGGACACTTGGTCTTAGATTCGTCTGTTTACTGCACGGAGAAGAAAGATTAATAAAAATTACTGACATTGTTAGTAAACTGTTCATACACTTACGAAAATTTGGAAATTACTATCTTAATTTAGTAAAACGTGTCAATTTGTTAATAAAAATAATAAAAAGTCTAATACTTTTTACTAACTTTGGATAGTAATTTTTCAATTTCTTCAAGTGTATGACCAGTTTACTGACAATGTCAGTAATTTTTATTAATCTTTTCTCTCCGTGTAGAAAGACAGTAAGGAATCAGTACCAATCCATATGTACTTTGCCGTAATATGGCTACCATTGCTGTGCTAGTATCGGGCGATTTCCACTTGGGTTGTGTCGACAGCCGGTACCAACCCGTTTGACCGTACTCCAATAATCATTCAAAATTTTCTTTTTCTGGCCAATTAGAAGGAGCTTGATGGGCGCTTGCCGCGCCGGCACCGAGAGCTGGGCGCGTCATGCCCGCGCGGTCGTCGCATCGGACGACAACTTGCAAGGGTAGAGGCTCGGCGCCCAGCGGGACCACGGCGATCGGGTGACCGGGGCCGGGCACGTTGAAAAGATGCTGGCTCTCGCGATGCGACGCGAACACACGACCGGACGCAGCGGCAACTACGACCCGGCGAATCCGCTAGCCGGCTTCGACCACCTGCAGCAGGGCGCCGCCAATCCGTTCGTCGCCGGCCTCCAGCCGACGTCTGACGCGCGGCTCCGCGAGCACCAGCCCGAGGCCGAGCACGAAGGCGAACTCCAGGAGTTCGTCGACATAGCCCAGGTCCAGCAGCTGCTCCAGCAGCAGCAGCAACAGCAACAGCAACACCACCACTCGCACCAGCAGCCGCCGGTAGCGGTCGCCACCGGCGCCCCCTGCCTATGGGGCACCGTATACCCGCCGCCCCCACCCTCCGCCATCGGCTACTCTCATCACCATCATCACCATCATCACCATCCGCCCGTGCCTCCAGGTAATTACGTTAATCTGTATGTCGAAACGATTCGATCGGGAAAAGATTTCAAAGGTTACTTTAGAGATTTAATAGTGCTGCTAGGGAATGAGAAAAAGTAGCAGCCAATTTAGCGCGAAGATAAACTGTTGATGAGTATAATGAAATCAATTTGTATAGGTACAATGAAATTTAGAGCGGACAAGAGGTTTAAAGTATGTGCATTGGTGTGCAAAAATCATCGTCCACGTGGAGAGAAAGGATCAATAAAAATGATTAATACACTGAGAAAAAAGAAATATAAATTACTATTTGTTATATCTATTTAAGGATATATTGGAACAATAGATGTTTTTCCTATAAATAATAATAAAATTAAAAGTTGTGTAGTAGCTTTTATTACAAGAATACTAAGAATTGCTCTTATGATTATCATTTTTACTATTATTAATAGGAGAATACATCATTATTCGGAGATATCTTAAATGAATGTGAAATGTCTTAAATTTTACTATTACTTTTTTCTCAGTGTATTATTATTAAAGTATTAAATTAACCAAACTAAACTATTTCCTATATTTATAAGAAAATATTCAAAAATCAACTGAATAAAGATTGTTTGCTGTAAATAGTAATTTTTCATAAAGATTTTTGAAAAGGGATAGAAATGTTTCCTCGTGTATGTAATGATATTCTGTAAGTTTAATGCCTAACTAGTAAACTTTGTATTAAATATTGATATTTTTGAATATTGAAGTACTCGTGTGATTGAATTAATTTCTTATTTTGAATGAATAGAAATAGATTTTGCAACAAATACGTTACGGCGTGTAAATTGTGTTTCGAAGTTTCTGCGGGTATTACTTATTTTCAGTATTATCCTTAATAGAATTTTGATTTATATCGTTTCTTTTTTTTAGAAAGTAAAATGTAAAATTCAAAATTATATGTTATTGTTTTTAAGTATGAGTTATTTAAAAGTGGTAAAGGTATTTACTACGTTGATTTCATGAAAAATGGATGTCAACTTGCTGTTCATGAAAAAGTATTTAATGTTTAATATTTATACCTTTAAGTTATTTTTAAAACAGCGTTATTAATGCAATTTAACATTTGTTTCAATGTAACAAGATTTTTATCAATAAATATTACACTTGGACAGTGACTTTCTCTCGCTAGTGTACATTGGTATTTTCAAAAGTAAATAGATAAGTTTTTTTTTAAATATTTTTAATTACTAGGTCATTGAAACCTGATTTCAAATATAGTATGTGAAGTTAGTAGCTTATTAGTTAGATAGTACCAATATTATAATGTAAAAATACACCAGATGTTTTTTAACTTTATACAATTGTTCTAAACAAAATTCGACTTTGAACGTATTCACTCTTGACCTTAACTCAATGTCAGCAAATAAAAATTATATGATTAATCATTGATTTCAATTTACTATCAAATAATCCATGTAGGATTCGATCAGATTATTCATTCCTAATTAAATGAAAGCATAAAATAGGCTGGTTTATTAATACTTTGAAATCTTTTCCTGATTTGAGTTTTCAACATGTAAAATAGAAAATACTTATTATTTGTTTTGTTTCAATTTCTTGATACAAATGATTCTACTTGGTGCGGCTTGATAATAATCAGTAATCGTTTTAAATATGTTTATCCGAGTTAAACTGTTAAGTTAAAAAAAGTAATGAAATATAGAATGAAATATTGCTGGGTTTTTATCGTATTTGTAATTATATTTGATTATCGTATCAGTAATTATATATTTACAGAATAAATTATTATTATGTACGTTTGCATTGAATATGTAAAGCAAATTTATTGCAATTTAAACTGAAAATTATGCAAATACGTGTGCATAGAATAAGTGGCATAAATGGTGTTTACATAAATTATGGCCATATAAAAAGATTTTTCAGTACTTGTTTGAAATTGTTATTAATTATAAAAAGTAAATTAGACTCTTTTACTACACTGTACAATAATTAATTTTATTTTAACTCGTTCGATTACTTAATTAGTATTTGTATAGTAATTTATTTATACGTAACTCTTCAACGTTTAATTTTGTACAAATTAAATTTCTCACCTTAGTTTATAAATCTAATTTTTAATGTTTGCAGTAGATTTAATAATCCTTTAAACTGGGTTCCAATAAGAATATATAGTTTACGGTTCTAATTTGAAATTATTTAAAAAAATATTTAAAAATGACGAAATTGTTGTGTCAGATATGAGATTAATTCACATTCATTTCTCGGGTTATTACAACAACTGCTTTATTATTGTAATATTATTATGACTTCCATAAATATAAGTCCGTAATTCTTCTAACCAAATTTTGATGTTAAATATGCGATTAATCAAGAATCCTGATGATTTCAACAATGACATCATCGACTTGGTGGAAAGCAAAAATAACAATGATTTCCAGATTTTAAGGCAGTAAATATTTTTTCGAATATTCTAATGTACATACATACATACAAGAAAATAAAGAAAACTATGCTTTAATTGTTAGATGCTATTTTTCAATTGTAAAACTAAAATTATGATTTGCTTTAAATTCGACTGAAAAGAAAACCCTGAAATTTGTGAATTACTTAATATCAACAAATAAATCCCACTAGTAAAGTTTGTTTCATTCCATAAAATTAATTTCGTGATAAAAATTAAAAATCAAGTATAATAATTAACAACAATGCACTACAAATTAAAAGCGAGTTAAAATTATTATTATACAAATTGCTTCACACGAATATGTAAATACAACTGAAATATAAATATTCGGGAAATTTTGAAAGTTATTTGAGATCTTACCGAAAATAGATGGTCGGAAACCAGCACATCCCAAATAATGCGATAAGAATTCGTAAGATATGATACAACCGGACAAAAATCATAATTTTATTAAACCGTTGCTAATTAAAGTAACTATAATGGACTTTGCCAACACTCTAAGGTGAAAATAAAAATTAATACACACAGAAAAATTTTGCAACAGAAATTATTATATTTTATAAAAATACTCACGTAAAATTATTTCGTGAATCACTGTTACTTGACAAGTATCAAAATTTTAGTAAATATCCTATCATTTTTACTTTACTGTACGATAATAAATTTTATAAATCTCGTGCTCTTTGAACTATTAATTTATTAAAATACCACATAGACATGTTTTATGTCAGTATTGTTATACAGTGTAATAATTGTTTGGTAACTTTTTTTTCTGTGTACGTTATTACACAGAGAAAATGATTAATAAAAATTACTAACATTTTTATTAAACTGGTCATATACTTGCAAGAATTGAAAAATTACTATCCTAAGTTAGTAACAAATATCGGCTTTTAAAGAATAATGGTCGACCAACTGATACGTTTTACTAAGTAAGGTGGTAATTTCCTAATTTTTTCATGTATATGACCACCTATGTAAAAATCAACATATATGTGGCATATATGATTTGTACCGCATAAGTGTCCCATATATGTTAACATTTATGTGGCATATATATCAACATATATGTAATATATTTTGTGACATATATGTTACACCATATATAAATCAACATATAGAGCGACATTTATGTCAAACATCCACATGGAAAAATTTACATATGGGACATATATATTCTCCATATATACCTATATATGCCCCTGTATGTCATATATATGCTGATATTTACATGGGTATATGTCGCATATATAAATTTTTACCTGGGCAGTTTATTAACAATGTTACACTGAGAAAAATGAAATAGTATATTTATCAATAAATTCTGGAGTATTGAACCTATATGTACTCTGTAGGTGTAACTGTAATAATTTATAGAAAAACTAAGTATATGTAATGCATACTGTTCTATAAACATAGAATACTATACAATGTGTATAGAAAAAATTCCCAAAAATTATAAGTGATACACATACAAAGAACGTATAGGTTCAGTATTCCAGGATTTATTGCTAAATATGCTATTTATTTTTCTCGGTGTAGTAACGTTTATTAGACCTTCTCTCACCGTGTATGTAAGTTAGCCATATTAGCGAGTGAGTGGTAACAACATTTGTTACTAATTTACCGGCAAATATATAATTTATGAAACGAAATTCATTCTTTCGACGACTAAATAAAGAACGACAATTAAATACGAATAATTATAATAAAATTAACGATATTTACATACGGAATAATGAGGATGTTGACTAACGTCGTGTAAGAATAATTTAATGTTATTCATATCCAACTACCGTGGAATGGAAAAATCATCGTTGATATTGCGCGATTAAATAACGTACAATGTTGTAGGCGAAATTTTCTAATGAAGATATTAGTAATGTATCGGATTTGACGAGAAGTTGTGCCATTGTTGCGATTGATTTACGATTGTATATTTATCCCGGTGTCAATTTAATAACACAACAAATTCATTTGAACTGATGCAAACATTTTAATTTACAATTCACGTCTTTGTACCGCGGGGACTGGATCGCTTTCCTTTTATAAACGCAACTTTTTAGGCAACGAGCAAAATCATAAATGACTAAATAAGAAAATTTAAATGTATAATTTAAACGAGTTGCGTCAATTTTCTGCATTCAGCCCACTCGCCTGCGTGACGAACAATTGGCAATTTTATTTCAATTTTCGTAATATTTATTGGCATGTCGTAATTATTTATATCAATGGCGCGCGGTTTGAAACAAATACCGCGATATCCTTTTGTATTATTAAATTGTTATCGACTTTAGCGTATAAAAATACACCGTCGATTTCGTAAGAGGTTAAAAATTATCAAACGATTTTATTTTGTTGGGTTGGCGTTTTTCGGTTGATACAAATTTAGACGTTTATTGCGGAAATGTGCTTGGAAAACTATCACTTTTACACTCAATTTTTGGCACCCGATAGATATAGATTGAAATAAGTTTTCTTCGCGTACAACATTGTAATTATACATTTAATAATATCTGTGTAATACATTTTATCTTTTTTATTTTATTTATAATATATATTATTTTATTTATAAAAAATAATAAAATATTATTGTATTATTTTTAAGATGTACTGAAACATTTTAGATATGGTTCTTTATAGCACGTTATTAAATGCCCAGAAGTTTACTAAACACCATGAAAAGTAAATAGGTAGTAAACCTTAAAATATTTTACATTAATTTAGAGATATCGCTGAAAAGTAAAAATGTTTTTAATACTGAAAATAATATGTCATAAATGCAATTTGTAAGGTTCATAATTTTACATCAAATCATTGCATTTAAACTGATTTATTATTAATTTTATTGCTGATACATTATAATGTACAAGCCGTAAAAATAGAAATTATTAATAAAATTGAACAAGACAAATAATAATTATTTGAAGCAACGTGCGAATGAGGATGAAACAAAATTTTTGAATTAAAATCACAATTGTTACTACATATAAATGCGAATATTAATGTCAAATGAAACGTTCATTTAATGTCAATTGAGAAATTCATACTCCTTCGCTTCAGCGTTGCGGATTCGTCTGTAATTATGTAGAATAATAAGCTTTGTCCTTTTTTCCATCTGTATTTGGAATGCTTCTTCGGCTGCCCTACGTTCGCCTTTTACAATTATGTTTGTTAGTGTCTAGTGCAGTAGTCCACGCCTGGCACTTTAATAATTTCATCGTTCAGTTCAAATGAGCAACTTGAAAATGACTTTCTTTACGGCACGAAATTACGATTGCAAGTCATTGATCTCGTATGGAACAATGCAAATGACCACCAAATAATTGTCGGCTAGCAAATTATTAAAATGCCAATAAATTCATGTAAAAATCAACATAAATGTCCCATATATGTTAATATATATGTAGCATATATGTGAACATATATGGGGGATATATGCGACATATATGGGGTATATATGTCCCATATAAAAATTTTTACATGGAAAGTTGTATCACTTTAAGCTGCAAAATTTCTATTGCATGGCAAATTTAAAAATAAAATTTTTTTTACTCCTTGGATTATTAATAAGTAAATAAATAAATTAAGTAATTAATTAATTAATTAATTAATTGGTTATTTAATTTATTTATCGAAATTCTCGCTTTGTACATACATGGCATGATTGCGTTATTTGGTTGCAAGTTGTACACCGCAATATTCGGAATGAGGGGACCCCTGAAGAGCGAGCGACACAGCGACAGCGAGTATAAAAAAGATAGCTTTGATTTGTCATCCAATCCGGTGAAACTAGGATTAGAGGCCAAGCGTCGAATTCGCGGTGTAGCTCTGGAACAGTCTCAAATTAGACGTTTGCGTTACTCGTCACCGTGATGTTAAATGTTCGCTCGCGCGAGCAACGATTTCGCGTTGCGATTCAGCGACGCCAGAAAGTGACCAAGATTTTCGTTCAGCCGTGAGCGAATTCGAACGGCGGCGCTTAATCATTTTAGTGGCGAAAATAATGTTTTATAAATGTTGCAAGCAAATTTTTCCTATTTTTTTTTCATTATTATTATTACTTTTTTTCTTATTCGATGTAATCGAGAACGGTTGAGACTTAATTTTACATTCATATTTATATTTGCATTGATGATGTCATGGGTACGAGAAAAATTCTCAGCTTTAAATATACGTAGAATAAATAAAACAGTTGAAGTAGCTAGATGTTCCAACGTAAGTGTCTCACACGTATAATAACTGAACGCGAGGAAGGTTCAGCAATGCCGTGGTCGGGATAAAGTCGTTGAAATAATTGCCGTCTTTGTGTCATTATTTCATGAGCAATCGATTTAAAAATATCACCAAAGTACAACGCTTTGTTGTACGATTAGTTTGAGGAAAGCAAATGAAGCCTTTCTCGGTGAATAACGGTGAATAGAATCCGTGCGATTGAGCCATTAAAATCAATACGTAACACGGTTATTATATCACAGTAAGGCTCAGACTGAGATTTTATTCGAGTTAAAAATGGAAGATTCACACTTTTATTTTATTTATAAAAGTGTAATAGTGCTGTAGCGTTACCGTAATGTTGATAAGTGTTGTCTATGTAATATTAAAATTCTATAGAAATATTTTATTAGTATATGTCTGCAATATATTTGTAAGAATATGTTTTTAATATTTAATTTTTAATTCAAATTTATTTCTATACAGTTATCATTATTTTTTATTTCAGTACATTATTTTATCATTGTATTTATAAGAATAACATATTTGCTACATATATGTCACAAATATATTCACATATATGTCACATATTTGCCATACATACGCCACATATATATGGGTCATATATATGTTGAATTTTACATAGGTAAATAATAAATTTTGAAGTCCTTCAATTATGTTACCGAACAAGTAAATTTTCTTTTAAAATTTGGTACTCCTTTTCCCTCAATGTAATAGCAATTTGAGGTGCCCAATTAAATAAATCAAAAATTAAGAGTACAGTCAGAATTGTCCTTCCTTTAAAAGTTCAAAATCACGTTCGGAATTTCGCCAGAACCCTTGGATAAAGAATTGCAGTTGATTAGGGACATCCTGTACGGCACACTTACAGAAAGTTTAATTTGCGAGCGGTCATAAAATGATGATCATTTAATATACAAAAACACGTGGCTATCGCGACGGTCTATAATGTGATTAAAACCGATAATGGGCAATCACTTTGAGCAACCGATACGTCGCTTGGCATTTTTTTTTTCAACATTCAATCTCTTATCCAACGAAGGGTTGCACGTTTTCTATGTCCCGCGGAATTAAAATTTATTTAATTGCATAAATTAATTGGAAAAGTATAAAGAAAGTTTCATAAAATGGCAATTTTATCGCGATTCACAAGCAGTCAGCGTTACAGCGATCATTTTAATATGAATATATGTAAATTGGCGTTGAGATTATACGTTTAAGAATGAAATTGACACACGCGTTAAGCAGAAATAATAAAGTACGTATTAAAATGGTTAAACGTTATTTTATGGATTATTCCTTTTTATGCCGTGCGAATACGAATAATATTATTCATGTAATTATATGTAAATGCTTATGGCGTATACAATTTGGTAATACATAATTGCAACGACTACGATGAGATTTAAAAAAAAAAGAAAGAAACGAAAGAAAAAACCTAGTTTGATCACAATTTACGGTTTCTCGAGAACGAGTATACAATTTTCAAGAAAGTGTTGAATGAATTTAATACAACTTGAATCTTATCAAAGGTACATTTTATTTTAATTATATATATATATATATATATATAAATATAATTATAACTTTGACTCTTATTATATTTCTTTCCCACAAGTCGGAGAATTACGTCACTGAGAGAACAAGAAACTTTAATTCTAATAGTTTCAATTAATGTCGGCGACAGAGCATGCGTATTGATTAATAAGTGTGCGAGACAAATATTTCGAGAATAAAATGTACGTTAACGTCATTTGAAGGCTGCTGTGGGTTCAATAAAAAAGTTTCTACTCTTTTTCTGACATTACTGTCATATTACTGTCATGATAAATGTTTGAAAAAATATTATTAGATTTACTTGGTTAATTAATACAAGAGGTAATTATAATATTAAATGAAATATCAAATTTTATATAAAATTATTATTAAAGGGTGAAAATGCAGGAATAAAAAAAAAGTAAAAAAATTATGTCCGATGAAAGGACCACGCGAAAGAAATAGAAGGAAGGGTCTTCCGGGTCTTTTCGGTCTTCGGGGTTTTCAGGGGTTTTTCGGTCTTCGGGGTTTTCAGGGGATTTTCGGTCTTCGCGGTCTTCCGGGTCTTTTCGGTTTTTGAGGTTTTCAGGGGTTTTTTGGTCTTCGCGGTCTTCAGGGTACAGTACTTAGCAAGGTCTTTTTGTACCTCTTTTCCCCCTCTCCTTGAAAGTTCTACTTAATTAAATAATTAATGGAACGAGAAAAAGATAGGCGTCGCGATCTAGTTTTTGAAATAAAGACACAAGAGATATGGAAACGAGCCGGGAGTGCATTGATACATTTTTCTTTTTTTTTTCTTTTTTTTTGTTGATTCATGGACGACGCAACATGAAACCATCTCGTTATCTGGTATCAGACTCCGAGGTGTGCATTGCCAAGTCTTTGACGACGGCTCGTAAAAAGGATTTGTCGCGGATAGTTGGGCGGTTCGAATGCGCGGGGCCCGACAGTCCGAGTCGGCTCGCTGACGGCGAGAAAGCAGAATGCCCGGCGTCCGTCGTAAAGCGAATCAACCGATCGGACTTGCGGCTCACGGCCGTAAAATTGAACGGCACGTACGGAGCGCGCCGTAAAACCGCCGGAAGTAGAGGAGGGCGAATTTATCTCGGGCCATAGGCGCGCTGCTGCACGTGCCTGCGTCGCATCCGCGTGCTTTATTATCGCGGATAACAATAAGACATAAACTTATGAGGAAAACGTTTCGACGTTTATACGCGAGCGATTCTAACTCTGGACTTTATCTTTTTCGAGCGCTTTTAGGGCGGAATTTATTTAAAGTGCTCGTTGAAATTGGAGATTAATTGAGGTCACGCCGGATTCCACGGATTAGTCGCGAAGGGACAGGCCGGGTATTTTTGTGGGTTCTTCGTGAAATAAAATGAAAGTGTACGATAAAAGCGTTTGGCTGCGATGAATTTAGGCATACTTTTTTTTTGGCGCCGAAATTCTACGTTCTTTTGTATTAGGGTGAAATAAAAAAAATTGAACAATTATGATTTTATAATAACTTAAGAATATAATAAAAAATATAAAAAAAAAACAAAGGAAGTAAAATCAACATGTATATGGCATGTATATCACATATATGTCACATATATGATTTGCACCACATAAATGTCGCATATATGTTACATTTATGGCAGCACATATGGGCCATATATGCGACATATATAAAGTTTTACCTATGTTTATTTTAAATTATTTTTAGTAAAATAATTACGTTATTATATAATTAGTAAAATGTCATAATCATTATTTCATCAACTGTTTATATTTAAGTTGAATACTGAGGGAAAAGGATTATTAGCAAATATTGTTTTACAAATGTATCGAAGAAACTAAAAGATATCAATAGAACCTGTAAATGATAATTTGAAAACAAAAATTTATGTGGTGTTTATTGTACTCGAATAATGTATTCGTTGCCACCGTGATTTTGTTATCTTAAAAACGCAAAAGAAAACACTCGGATCCCGGTGGAACGTACGATTGGTTTGCCTATTTTTATCGACATGTATTGTAGTAGCCTCAGCTTCGTTTCAAAACACTTGTTCGTTTCGTAACTTTGAAAATGATTCTCTAAAGATGAGTACTCGAGTATTATCTTTATTTCGCGATCAATCTTTCATGAATATCATTTCAAACTAAATAATCATAAAATGCTCAAAAAATAACAATACATATAATAAGGGGCATTATTAGTAGATTGCTTCTTACGTCAGACAAAAAAGAAAAGAAAAGCTAAAATATAGCCGAAGAATGCTTCTTTAACTTCAGTTCAACATAATAAGTAATTTATTCCATTTCTTAATAAGAGTAAGAAAAAATTTGTTCTGGAGAAATCTTAATAATTATTATTAGAAATGAAATTGGCAATGGAAATGAAAAATGAATAAATAAGTAAAAATAAAAAAAAAACTAAGAGAACATTTTCACTGCATCTCTGAGTATGAATTCAAATTAAATGCTATTTGTTAATTAAGTTACAGTTAATATGTATCTGGAGCATTTTGGTTGACTTCTTTTACTAAGAAGGTGATCGTTTTTACTAAGGGTTCTATAATCTCGGTCATATATCTTTATAATATTTTTGTTTAAATCCTACATCATATATAAGAAATTATTACAAATACGCACACATCTCTGAGTAATTATCAAATATAGTAGCAACTACTAATAAATAGCTGCCGGTGTACACTTCATTTCCACCAAGGTGGGAATCAACTTGGGTGGCTCGGAAGGCGACTAATTGTTTATTTATCGAAAAAGTGACGCTGTATAAAAAGACGAGCTTAAACAATTTGTCGGCGCGCACCTTTAAATTGAGTCGCGGATTCTCTCACATTCGAACTCGATACTCGAGAGTCGAGTAGCGCCGCGCAAAAACGCCGGAAGCCGTATAGTTAATCGGAGAGTCCGGCGAATGACTACTGAGCAAAAACGTGCGAAAGACTCGTGCGCGACGTGACTCATCGCGTGTGCAAGATATACGCCGGTAGCTATGAACGGGCACGACTGATCGGGTCGCTTATCGCAAAATCGCTGATCGCATCACCGATCCCGCGGCTTTGTATGTTCCTTCGTTTTTATTTATACCTCTCTTTCTTTCGTTTTTATTTATTTATATATTTTTTCCCCGCTTCGTTTTCTTTTCTTTCCTCTTCTTCCCTTTAGTCGATTCCCGGCACGCATCGGATTCGCGTTTATATTTTATGTACGCCGCGCACGTACGACGCCTTTATAAATGTGTTTTTAACATACACGAGGAACAGCTGTTTTTATTGCTTGTAATTTTTTCCCCCCGCGGTTTATGCGGCTTCATTTTTTCCATTGAAGTTTGCTCATTTTAATTAATAGTCCCCCGAGTTTATCAGCCGCTTAACTGGCATTAAGTTTTTTGCAGCCAAATGAGCGCGTAATTGAAAAAGCTGCCAGTTATTTAGCGTTTTTCGGTTGACGCGCGTCTACGTAAAATTATGTCGGGAACTTTTTTTCAAGCGGGAAATTAATTTGATCTACTGTACGAGTTATTCCGTTGGGCGGTATCGAGAATTGAATGATTATATGGTGAGATGAAAAATGGAACATTATAATTCAAATTAAGCAATCAGCAAAGTGATTTGATTTCCCGTATTATGACAAACTTATTTAATTATGCCTGAGTTTAAATTAGTTACATTAATTTAATTGTTACTGTAATTATTAGGACTGTCAATGAAAGTGTTCGAACAGTTTAAGCGTTCCAACAGTACATAGTTTGAACAGCTCTATTAAAGTGAAACATATATGTTCTTTATGTTGTAACACTTTCGTATATGGACATATATGATTTTTCTTAATTCATATATGGTAATAATTTATTTTAATATAAAAAAAAGGAATCAATTAATAAATGCATTAAAGGATCTCAATGAAGTGTTGGAACATCTGATATATTCAAAAATGTTCGAACAAGTTTATAAGTTGTTCATTCATTTGATGAACCTAATAAATATTAATTAAAAATTAATGAATGAAAATATCTAAATTATCATTAATTAAATTTATGTTTAATATTTGATGTCTAATGATTTATAGAATTGCTTAATAATTGCCTACAAATTGCGAAATAAATTCGTTCAATGCGAGCAGTATATAAAGAAAAAAAAGTAATACATTGTAAGGAGGGTAATAGATACGACGGAAAAAAGAGAGGCAGTGGAGCATCAAATCAGCTGGCGCGAATTTCACGATCGTTGCTCAAATTTCGCGGCGCATGAGTCACGAGAGTATAGCGTGGAATCGTGTTGGTATTCGGGGATGCTGGGCGCTCAGCTCAGGTGGTTGCGTGGCGCTCGTAAATAGAGGCTCTCGCCCGCGCAAACCAAACGCGACTCGCGCCACAAATAGCACGCGCCCACCGCCACAATGGGACCAGGAGTGCTTATTTTAGCGCGTGTTGTGCGTCTATGCTTACATATTCCAACTCATTTTCTGAACTTTTCGCGGATCTTATTATTTATTAGACATCGTTTAAAGTTTGATACATGAAAAGGAGGAAATAACAGTGATGTTCACGAATTGTCGGAGTAATCAGAAATTACATTTTGAATTATTTTATTTTATTATTAATACACCAGGAGAAATTCGTTAATAATTGTTATTTTATTTTATAATAACTCGAGTAAGCTACCATACTTTATAATATATGTGAATGTTTATAACATTTCTTATAATATAATACAATAAAATTTGTAAAATACATTTTAATAGTTATTACACTGAAAGAAAAAACAATCTATTTTTAATAAAAAGTAATTAGTAAATTCAGCATTATACTTACAGAATTATTATATGGTAGACTAAATTTTTAAAATTTGTCTGCTTTAAAAATAGAATATATTTGTATATTTTCTATTTTGTTTACGAGTTCTATTCCTTGATAACATTTTTCCTGATACATTTTTAAAATATTATATAATATTACAAGGAATATTATAATTAACACATATCTCAAAGTTTTTATAAAATATAGTAACAATTACTAATAAATTTCTATCTCTGTATGTTACATAAATAACGTTCAAATAAAATTTGTACGATCAGAATAGAACTTAATGTACGATTTCACGCTAATGTCGTGAAAACATTGTCGGAGGAATAAATTTTTACGCTTCCGATCGAACAGCCAACCTGTTTTCTTGTAATATAGCTTTTGTTTACACTTATGTTAATATAAATGTCACGGGAACTTCGTCGACGCACTCTTAACCACGAATTTGGTCAAGTGTTGGGTAAATAAAATCAAAACACTCATAATTAAGGGTTAAGAATAATTCCATTGAATATTCATGATGTATTTACGATCAAATTACCGCCGTGACTACCGTATACTCTGGCTACATTTGTTATTTTCGAATTTTAAATATTTATAAAAAGCAACCACGAGGGACCGTGAATTATGGAAATAAGTTCCCAAAAATTTTTATACCTTTTATTGAAATTTTTAGAAAGTCAAAGCTTTTCACGAGTAGTTGGCAGTTTAATTTATTCAGATGTCAAGTATTTTGATTTGTGTACTTAAGAGAAAAAGAAATGACATCTTTCATCATTAGACGAGTCACGATTTTGATATATAAAGCCAAATCAATTAGCACTAATAAGTAAACTAAAGATAGATATTCGAGATAATTGTTGAAATGTCGAGTTACATCGGTTACAGTGAAATAATATACGGTCGGGATTGGGCTAGCGAGAATGTAATTATTCAAGTAAATTGCAAAAATAAATTTAATCTATTATTTTTATTGAACTTTTTGCAGTACAGTCTATTAACTTCTCAGAATATTGGAAAGATTGTAACTATTCAAAATTTTGTTTCGGTACACCTTCAAACATTGTCTTACAAATGTACCAAAGAAACTAGAAGATATCAATAGAACCTCATTTTCATTAGACAAGTCATAATTTTGATATATAAGCCCATTCAATTAGCGCTAATAAGTAAACAGTAGATGGATATTTGAGATAATTGTTGAAACGTCGGGTTACGTCGGTTACGGTGAAATAATACGTGGTCGGGATCGGGCGAGTACGAATGGATAAATTTGATCCCAAGACTTCTTATGTGCACCGCGTTGATGCACAAGTCGTACGAGAACGGCACGCGCGCGTCGCACCGTCTCTCAAAACGGGCGACCGCTTCGGTCGTAGCTATCTAATTCGCTCATAATTTTCAGAACACGTGGGAGGTGACATTAAAACGCCAAGAAATCGAAATCGAGGGCACCTTTTTTAAGTTACAGGCATTTCGTACGCAATATTTCATAAAATAAATTATGCATATATCAAAAAAAAAAAAGAAACATTTTATATAATTTTACATCATGATTTTTGACAACAAGCATATTTTAATTATTATTTTTTTTAATTTAATATTTGTTTCCGATGACTTTTAAAATGTATACATTGTTCTTACTAATTAACGTTGAGAGAAAAAGGAGAAATACAGTAAACTTGAAAAATAATTAAAAATATGGTTATCTTTCATACACTAATTATATGGTTAGAATAGATGCTTATATTACCGATTATTTTCATCTCAGTCTCGGTTGCTATCAGTAGAAAAAGATAGTTAAATTCAGGTTAGTTGTTTTAACTAACGCATATTATTCTTCAAATATTTTTATTACAAAACACGATTCGATGCATTAATTATATATTAGTGTTTAGTTGTGCATATGTATGTCCTTCTACGTGTTGTTTGAGTTATAGTATGTTCAGTCAAAGTATCGAGTGAATGCTATGATTTTATATAATTACACTCCCGCACATAGTGAGATACGTATGACACACAAATTAGTAATAATTTGCTACATGTACGTGTTTCATTATTATTTAAGTTATTTACGCTTTTTTTAAATAATTCGAATATTTGTTAACGTATGAAATACTGTTCTCATAGTATCACCCTTGGAAGTGATTTTATTTATAAATTAAGCAATGGTTTGTGTCAATTTTTTTCTTTTTATAATCTGAATAATTCGATAAAATTTATTGGCATATTTTGATTGGAAAGTGAGCAAGATTTTCATTCGTTTGTATTACGTGTTTTGTGTACGACAAGTATTTTATGGAAGTGATATATTATTTTAAAATCTTTTTGCGAAAAACTTTCATCGTAGCATAAATTTTAAATTAATAACAAATACTTTCAATATATCAAATTACTATGCTTTGTAACGATTTTGGACTCTTCCTTGTACAGAAATTAGATAAACAATTACTGAATTAAAATTGTATATATGCCCAGGTAAAAATTTATATATGCAGCACACATGTTTGCTATATGCACATTTCACGGACGAAAATGAAATTATTATTAATAATATCATTATTACAACTAATATATCGCTCACATATAATCAGTCGAACACAAATAAGTTGGAAAAAGGTAAACAAAAATAAACAAAGAGAAAGAAAAAAGTAATTGGAGATACAATCTAATAACCCTCTAATGATATCCCCGAGCGATAGTCTGTAAGTTGGCGCAGTGAGAAAAAGGAACAGAAATAGGCGAAAAGGGAGTAAATAAGCGAGAGGGATGGAGGGAGTATATGTGTGTGTGTGTGCAAGAAAGAGAGGGAGCGAAGGAGAAGAGGCGAAACAGCATACGGTCCTTCGAATTTAAATCCAGCCGAATTCCCAACACTCGTAATATTAAAAGCCGTAAAGCGTGGCCGAAAACTAGTCATTATCCACCCGCATCGAAGCGCCAAAGCGAGCGCGCAACAAAGTCGATTGGGATCGTGGCTAGAGCGAGACAGAGGCCGACTCGAATCCTGCCGGGGCAAGAGTGTGGGAGAACAGTCGCACGCCGCGATACCTACGTCACGCGGTCGGAACGACGTCACTGGAGAACCTCGGTGTTGTTGGGGGTTGCGGGGATGGGGGAGCGGTCGCGAGAGGACCAGCGGGAGGGAGGGCGAACGGAGCGACGGGGAGATAAAGAGTGAGCGAGAGAGAGAAAGGGACAGAAATAGACCGGGACCGGGTGGAGTGAGGCGAGCCGAGCGGGGCGGGGGGAGGTGGGTGTGGGGTGGGGTGGGGAGAGAGTGCGCGCGCGCGCGAGGAAGGGGTTGCGCGCTCGAGGAGCCACCTGGTGGGGAAGCGAGTACACGCGCGAATGTAGACGGGCAGCGAGAGCGGGGATTGGCTGGCAGCGGCTCGCCGCTTCCAAATATGGGACAGTCTCCGTGGTCCATTCATAAAACTACGGGGCGCGCCGCAACTCGGCTCAGTTGGTGCGCGACCCCCACGCATATCGCGCGCATCCTCTGCGTCGCACGCGCGCGCTCACTTGGATACCTCGAGGTCGCGACAAGGAAGGAAAGGCAACGAAGAAAGAAGGAACCCTTCGGAGGCGGAGAGGGCGCCCACGTAAAACGAGCGGACGCGTAAACGGCGCGCGATCGGTCGAGATAGATCGGTGTCCCGGTTCGTCGACCGGCGCGTGCACACACCACACTCTCGCGTATTCTTCTTTAAACGGCAGACAACCGCCGGTTGCGCGAAACACGCGCTCTCTCGAGCGCGCGCGCGCGCGCGCCAAAACTAGAAAGCGCGAGAGAGAGGAGAGAAAGCGAACGCTCGCGGGCGAAAGAAGGAAGGACGGCGGCGCGCCACCCGCCGCCTCCGGTACGTCACTCTCGCTTTCGGTCACATTTCGCTTTTCCCCGCTGGGAAAACAGTCCGAGCGGAAAGGCCACACCGCGCGCTCCCGTGTATACGACGTGGAGCTCGGCTGTCGAGCGAAGGAAAAAGAGCGACAAACGCAAAAACCAAAAGGCAAAATAAATTGCGCGCAGGTGTCGCGCACGATTGGTGATCAAATTTGCAGTGAGATTAGTTCGTTTGCCCGGTTCATTTCAGTCTCGACCTTGAGTGCAGAGGTGAGGAGTCGGGGATAATCAATTGGCAGCTCCCTCCTCAATTCCCCCCTCCCTCGTCCCCCCACGTTAAATGAATCTTCGAGTTTGAATCATTAGTTTGGTAGCCGCGAACGTTTAGGGTGGCCGAGGAAAAAGGGGCGCTTGAAGGCATACTAATAATAGCGTTAAACGATACCACAGCAACAGCGACAGCGGTTGAAGAGGAGCACATCGCGGCCGGGGGCAGCGGCAGTACCGGCGGCGCGCGCGAAGAGCCTTATCAGAGGATGACGATGGACGGCATGGAGGTGATGGGCTCGCAGCCGCACGCGGCCGCGACCAGCCCGTTTATCCTGTCGTCGCCACCCTTGGGCCACCACCACCACCATCACCACGCGACCTTTAACCTTCAGGCGGTGCAGCTGAGCTTTGACGCCTGCCTGGCGTACAATGTCGGGGGTGGCGCCTCGTCGAGCGCCATGTCCGCGGCGCCGTCGGCGGTCAATTCGTCGCCGCCGATCAAGTCGTTGACGATTTGCCCGCCGCCGCAGCACCACCAGCAACAGCCGGCGGTTTGCGGGGTCGTGGTGCCGGACGTCGCCGACAGGCACCGCAACCGTTTGCCCCAGCAGAGGCTCAGGCGAGCGGACTCCGCCGACGCGCCAACCTCGCCCCGGGAGTCCGCCGCGGCGGTTGGCGATAACGGCGCCGAGAGGATTCGCGCCGAGGTTGACCGCGAGCCGGACCGACGGGACGACGCTGCCGATCTGGTCGAGAAGGATAAGCCGGGCGATCTCAACACGCCGGTCACCACCAGCAGTGACTTGCCGTCGTTTTTCGGGCCCTCGGCTCTTGTCGAACCTCCACCCATTTCAGGTACTCATCGAAATGCGATGCCCCGTGTTCACCTTAGAAAACTGGTCCTCATATCTCACACTACATATATATAATGGAATAATACAGAGTTCAATTCTTCTGGACTCCAACGCATTTTATTTAACAACTTTATCCTTGTAATTTTTAATATATCTCGTATCTCCAATACCAAATAAATCACTTGTAACAACCGATTATAATAGCATGAGATGATTAGGGGATATTTGGGCAATAATTTCATTTGATCTCATTGTATAATCTTAAGTAACTTTAAATATACGGTGCAAATCAAATCAAATCAAATCAACTGTTCGCACGATATCCACTGTATAATTAATAATTCATTGTCAAACGTTTTCAACAAAACAAAATAAGAACAAACTTTGTTTTTGTTTTGTATTTACATCCATTTGTACATCCTTTTGATGTAAATAAACGATATTATTATTTTTGTTTCATTAATTTGGTCTTCCACGTGCGTACAAACAAGGCTTTTTTATATGTTTAATTTTAAAAAGGTTTCATTCTTCAGTTCTATGCCAAAATCAAATCATCCTTACACACGATACATGAAAATAATGTCCATTATATAATGAATAATTCATTGTAAATACAATTTATTTATTTAGATTATTAATTGGGAAATTTGTTGTAATTAATATAAATACACTTGTTACGATGAATCGAACGCGCGAGGCCGTGAAAATTCGAGAAATGTCCATGTTGAACTCGGTGCAAGATTTATTAAATCATCGACAGGGTGACAATGCAATTAAAATTCCATACAGACGCGATTACACCGTTTCAATTAATTTAGAACACTTTACTCAGAATTCGATGTCGCGCGGTGAAATTGATTTCCAATTCGCTGACTCATTTTGTCAATATTGAGACGCGCGGGATAAGTTGATAATTGTAAATAACGCGATGAATTATTCATTTAACATAAACAATTTCATTTTAACGAGCTTTTTTACATTCCGCGTGAATAAAAACGAGATTGCTCGAAACATAGATAATTATGGCGTATGTTTATTATCGGGTGTAAGCACAATATATGTCATTTTATCACCACTGCCACAAGTTATAGGATCAGAACTCGAATGCTTTCCCTCCATAAAGAGTACTTTACGATCGTAGTTAACGCACACACTTATAATAAATTACTGAAAAATACGATGCTCGCTATCGTACATTTTTTTTATCAACAACAACTTGTTGCTAACAGATTATGTTTGTTGCATTGATACATAACTCCGCGTGATTCATTTATTTATCCTTTGAAACGCGAGCTCGCGAATAAACAATTTTCACTTTGCTCCATCTAGCCGTTAAAGTTCTATCGCTTCTTAAAGCCGACCGTTCGCGCAAATATTATTTCTTCATTTGCAAATGTCGCTGCTCGTAAAGGGGAGGGGGGGGGAGGCGAAGAAACGTACTATTATCGTACGGCCAAATTCATTTTATAATTAAAGTACAAGCGTGGAAATGATGGTGAAATCTACCGTGACAGCTCCATCGGCAAGTAGCCGATGACGTACGTCGCGGGCAAAACGGCCAATATCAAAGTCGCCCGCGACGGATCAATACTCGGCGACCCCGACATTCAAAAGTCCTCCTCCATTGCCACGCTCTTCTCCTCCCAACTTATAGCAGTTCATTCATGCCGCCATCCACCCCTCACCAGCGCCACACAACGACCCACCACCCACTCCATTTCACCCCGTCACAACGCGATCCCTACTTCGACCCTTCACATTCAGCTCCCAATTTCTCCCGAGCGTCGCATAAAGCACACATTCCTGCCCTCTCAATCATCATTACGATGCATCTGCAAAAATAATTCCACTCTTTTTGTCGTTGCGCGGGAAAAGGTCGAGGTCTCGTTTCAAAATAAAAACAGCCAAATTGTTTGCGGATATGCTTAATCTGGAACAATGATAGATACGGAAAGGAAGCGCACGATACATACTTGCAAACTGCTTCGATAAAATTATTATCTTTGCCTTCTTCCTGTTACATTAATATATATACACATTTGAAACGCATACATACTCGTGTAACATGTTTTTGAAAAGCATTAAATTATGGCTCTGAAGAAAGAAATGTTTTTAAAGTACCAAATGTAAATAAACAAATGTTTTTGTTCTTTATTTACATCCAGTTGCATGCCCTTCTGATGTAAATAAATGGTATTATTGTTTTGTTCCGTTAATTTGACCATCCAATTATATACAATCATTATTTTTTATATGCTCAATGTTAAAAACATTTCATTCTTTAGTTCTATCATTAAATTATAGAATAAGGCTTTCGCTTCATCAATGAATTAAAATATTGAACTCATTTCGTATTGTAATAATAAGAATATTTTCGCACTTTTTGTTCATTTCCCCCATCTCGACCGATATCAAATTCCATTTCGATTTATTATTATAGGCAGTTTGGCCGGGGAGGACCTTTCCTTGGAAGAAGCCACGGTCGATGACGATGATGGTCGGGATCAACATCATCATCATCATTCGCACCATCCGGAAGCAACGGAACACAATAGCACGGTAACGTCCGTGAGCCCGACGCCTCACCACGCAACGCAGGATGACAACGAACGCTGCAATGTGCTCCAAGGGGGAGTTATACTGTATTCCGCGCCATCGACAGTGTCGTCCACCCCAGTGACAAGTGTCAATATTTGCAATGTGCCGACGTTGACTTATCGCGGGGTCTTCACAACCACTTGCACGCAGTCCTCGACCTTGAACAACCTTCAGCCTACTCAACAACAGCAACAACAGCAGCAACAGCTCCAGCAGCAACAGCAAACCAACCAGGAAATTTGGGGCTCGCTTCCGTCGCCCACCCTGACGCTGTCGGGGCAACCCTTCCTACATCCAACGTTGCACACGGGACCGTACGTCAGCGAGACGGTGGAACTCTTACAGGTTGACTCCAAACCTCCGCCCCCACCCGGGTACCACGACACCTCTAATTCCACCCCCGGTAACTGGCTAACCGGCGCCGAAGAGACGTACGATCCGGGTCTTTTGTCCCATCATCATACGCACCATCATCATCACCAAGAACCCGTTTTAAAACAAGAACCCCCGGGCAATCCCGGATACCCTACGAATGTGCAGTTGCAGCAGCAACAGCCGCCCCCACCCCAGCAGCAGCAGCAGCAGCAGCAGCAGCAGCAACATCAGCAGCAGAATAATCAAGGCGCGGGGGTGCAGTTGGCCGAATACAACCCCAGCACTTCAAAGGGTCATGAGATCTTGTCGCAGGTGTATCAACAGAGCACGCAGCCACTCAAGCTGGTGCACGTAAAGCCTCGGAAATACCCCAGTAGACCCAGCAAAACGCCGGTCCACGAGAGACCTTACGCCTGTCCCGTGGATGCCTGCGATCGGAGATTCTCCCGCAGCGACGAGCTCACCCGGCACATAAGGATACACACGGGCCAAAAACCTTTTCAATGTCGCATCTGCATGCGCAGCTTCTCCAGGAGCGACCACCTCACCACCCACGTGCGCACGCACACCGGCGAGAAACCTTTCTGCTGCGACACCTGCGGAAGAAGGTTCGCCAGGAGCGACGAGAAGAAGCGCCACGCCAAAGTCCACCTGAAGCCCAAGCTGAAGAGGGAAGCCGCCCACTCCAATTCTAGGAACCATTCGCAGACGCACGCCGCGTCCCCTTGCACTCAGTAATAGCTGTAACTAGCGCGCGCGCACGGTGATATCGTCTCAAATTACTTTTGAATCTTGCGTTGCCAGTATTGACGAGCAGTTCAGTATTATACTTGGACAATTGATGCGCAGGTGGGGAGTAGGTGCAATGTACGATGTATGATATATTTGTACAAAGAAAAAAGGAAAAAAAAATTTTTTTTTGTCTCTCTTCTTTTGTACATAATGATTTTAAGTCAAATTAAATTGTCGTTGGATGGTGATGATGTATTTTTTTAATTCCGTTTTTAAGATTATTTTTTTAATCGTCAGCATTTTTATTCGAAAGTTGGTACTTCGTAAGGTCGTTACACGCGAACAGGGTATAATTCTGATATTGATACTACCGATTTAATGAGCCGGCGCTAAATCGTTTAATCTATGAAAGCTACGAAAGTGATAACACGATTCGATGAAAGTGAATTTTATTAGTTGCATTTGGGCCGCCATGTTAGTCGGACTGTCTGGCCAGTCGACATTGGGCAATCTGTTTCGAGTAATTGCAAAGATATATTGACGGAATATTTATCTGTTTGTTTGGCCCGCGCGCACAAAAATTGCGCACACTCTAAAGCGTTTATTCGTTGCAATCAAAATTGCGTAGATGGCTAGAGGAAAACATTTCTCAAAGTTTCATTATTTTAGACAGTCAGTACATAGTGATTAACAACGTTGCTTGATTTGCAAGGATTATTATATTATGGTGCTATAATGTTGAATAAAGCACAAATGATTATTAATTGAGATATTTATAAATATATATATATATTAACCGGCCTCGTAAGCTGCAAGAAAATGTCACCCATAATAAACAGTAACAATTATTTGGGTGACTGCATCGCCCGATATAAGCGACAGTTGATCCATCCCGTGTAAAGATCAACATATATGTCTCATATATGTCATATATATGAGTTACACCGCATAAATATCCCATATATAGTAACATAGATATATCATATACCATGTTAAATAAAACATATACTGGGTTTATGCGGCTTATATGGGACACATTTGGGGCATATATGGACATACACATGCGATATATATGGGACACATAGATCTCCCATATATAAATTTTAACTTGGAATATTTGTGCAAATCGTGATTTTGTTGATATATAAATCCTTGCGAGTCTCAATACTCATTTCTAATTTTACAAATTGTTAAAGCTATATTTATTCATCCATCTTCTTAAATCGAAAACTCAAGATTCGATAACCTTCGGGTAGAAAAATGTGTAAAATACAAATTGTGCGAAAATACACCGACGGAGACCTTCCGGCGGGAAACCGTCAACGACTGATTCGTCACCGATTTTTAATCGGCCTCATCGAAGCGTTTCTAAAAATGATTCATTCGGCTTGTAAGCATCAATCGTCATTAAATGTCATGAAATTTCTAACGCCGCGTTTGCTTGTACTTTGCGAATGGATCGTTTTTTTTTTTTTCTTCCTTTCCCGGGACGCTTCGTCTTATTGAGATTTCCCTTGTTATCGTGCAAAATGACACGAAGTTGAGCACGACAAGAACGTCGGATCAATATGATTCCCACCGTATTTCTCGTTTTGCGTGGCGCTCAGTGGAGATTGTTACTTAAATGCTGACGCGTTTTACGTGCAATATGCTTCAGATGTGCTTTTCAGTGCTAGTAAGAATCTGATAAATGTGATATACAGTCTTTATGGGGAAGTATCGCCGAAAGATATCGGTTAATTGACCTTTGTAAATAAGCTTGCACTAATCTATTGGTAAGAATTCCGATTAAAACAATCATCTGACGCTCAACTGTAGCTTTTGAAACAAAAGTGTAATATAAGGATAATGCGTTACAATTAACAATTTAATCAGGATAAATTTTCATAAAGGCGCTTATATAATATATCGTTGTTGATGAATTGCGCGCGATAAGTCAGGGAAATCTCGAGATAGTTACAGGACTGAAGAATGAAACGTTTTTAAAATTGAGCATGTCAAAAAACGCTGTTTGTAAACATTTGGAAGGCCATGTTAATGAAACAAAAACAATAATATCGTTTATTTGCATCCAAAGGACGTACATACACAAAGAATGTAGATACAAAATAAGAACAAAGTTGTTTACATTTTGTATTTTGAAAACGTTTTCGTTTTTCAGCACCGTGAGATATTTAAAATGTTTAACCGAGGGGTCGCTCGTTACACTTGGACGGTGACAGTTGCGGTGAGGAACAGTAAATGTCAATCGTCGAGACGTCTTCTTATTGTATTGGAGTGACCTCTCTTATTACGTCCTGAACCTCCAGTCTTTCAAACGCGTGATCGTGCAATCGCTTGTTCTTCAATTACAATAACGTTATATGAATTTTACGCGCGTTGTGCCGCCGGGCACGTTAAATCCCGGCTTTTAAAATCCCACTCTCATTTCGTCCCTCTTTCCATCCCTCCCCTATTTCCTCCCCCAGCTGTCCTATGATCGCCTGAAAACCCCACGAATAATTAAATCAAGAATTATATTATTGTAATTTATCGTGATCATCGTTGTTAAATGGAATTCCTACTGTACATATGTAAATATGACATGCTCTATCTGTAAAACATAGATATAATTACGAACACGTGTAACTGAACTCAGACACTGTAAGACATTACGTTTCTTACCTCCTTTCTTATTTGCCTAATATCAATTTTATGTATATGTTGTTCTATTTATTAACATGTCGTATATAGTATGCGCTATAAAAAGAATTATATATATATATATTGTTAAAGCTGTATTATCTTTATTAAAATATAATTAATATTATATTATTTTATTATTAAATTGTTCGCCAATCGTGCTATGCGGAAAGTAAGGGTGTATGCGTGTGCGAAATGTGACGGAGCACGAGCGCAATTGCGCGGGCAAAATATTTGTCGGAGTGCGTGCGAATGCGTGTGTGATGCTGCGTTCGAATGGTCTATGCGTAAGCGTTGTGAATTCGCATAACACGATTCCCTTTATTGTGAGAAGATACTTTTTTACAAATGATATTGCTCTATCGTTATAAAGAAATTAAATGTTATTATATGCGGTGCTCCAAGTGCAATGCACGTTAAATTCAACTACCTGTATTACCGTCGATGTTGCGTGAGTGTACCAACGCGACACTCCGATGACGTTCCCACAGTTAATATTAACAAATACAAGGTAACAAACGTAAGCACTGTGTACGTGATTTAATGACCCCATCTAGTTTAACAGTTAAGTGCACATTTGTCTTGTTTTTTTTCAACGTTTGAATTATTAGTTTGCACGCTTTATGACATCCGTAACGGAACATTTTTTATATTATTTTTTATATTATTATAACCAAAGAACGATCGTGATTACTTTTTACATGGTCGCTAATTGCAAACAAAATCTTAGCAATTCATAAAAATTTCCATATAAAAATTTATCCCTAGTAATAATGAAACATATATGGTCCGTACATGTTTTAACAATTTCATATAAGAAAATAAAAAATTTACATTTTGACTCATATGTGTTTTCTTTATTCATATATGGCCATATGCAGCCATATATTAAGAAAAAACATCTATGGAATATATGTGTTTCATTTTTACCAGCCATGTTTGCCATACATGTGGCATATATGTTGATTTTTATTTAATATAACATATATAAGACATTTATGTGCTGAATATCATACATGCGACATATATGTTACATATATTTTGATTTTCACGTGGGTTGTATCATTTTCAATGCAACATATTGAAATGCAATGAAGAATTTTATTTTGCTCGCACATATTCATCGATTTCCAAACAAAGACAGAAAAATAACTTTGTCATGTTGTTCCAAATTTAACGCGAGTGTTCGTTTCATCGCGCTCGTCTTTCCAATGCAAGTAGACAATTTATTTTCCCCTCAATTATTATTCAATATCGTTTCCGCGCAAGAGTGAGCACGCAGATAACTTTTATTTACCGCGTTGTCCGTATCTTCCAATCGTATTTACCCCTCGCGCTTATCGAGCGATCATCTTCAAAATCGTTTCTCTTATTATCGTCCCTCCGTTTTTTTTCCGTTTCTCTTCTTTTTCTCAACTTGTTGCGCACCGCCGCGTTACAGGCGAGTCAAAAATGTGCGCGCACACACACACACACGGACGATCCCGCGGATAAAGCATTCATTCCTTGTTTAACGTCGCGACTCGCGCATAATTTTTGCACGCATAATAATTAAACGGCAATGGTTCGGCAATTCGCGTGGCCGCGCGTACGGGGCTATTTTTCGTCGAGCCGGAGAGCTATTATTATCGAGGTATCTGGACGTCAACCTCGCCTTGAAATAAAGCGAGGGGTCGCGCATTTTCTCAAGCGTATTATCGATTGAACGCGCAATCTGATACTTTCGGTTATACCACGCAGCAGCGTATACAAAATGTGCATCGCCGCATACATAGGTTCACCTTCCTATAAGAGACAGCGCGAGAAGTGGGCAGAAGTGAAGCTGTGAGAGCATGTCTATAAATAGGCCCGAGAGCGAGATGAGGCCTCCTCTACGCTCTGCGATCTCTCTCCGGCGCGGGCCCCCTCCAACACCCGCGCGCGCGCGTGCGAGTCCGACTCCCGCCCCTTCTTTTCGCGCGCTCCATACGTGAGCATGTGCGAGCTCTGCTATTGCCGTCGGGGCCCCTTTCTTCGCGTCTATGTTTAAAACTGCGCGCATAATGTGCGCGCTTTTTCCCCACTGGATTTTCGAAAAACCGACACCGTTTAAACTTGGCGCGCTTTCAACGGGCGCCAATTTTAAATTCTACCTTCGCACGAAAATTTGGATACGCGTGCGCGGTAACGCTGGTGAAGAGTGAAAGCGATCGTTAATATGACTCCGAGTGAAAACGATTGCAGTTGGAAGGTGGCCTGAAAAAAAAATTACAATTTTGCGAACGTAATGTCGCAACGCTTAACGATGTATCGTGCGTCGAACGTGTAAATCACGAAGAATGGTTTTGTGAGCGTATTTGAATGGACATTCGATGAATTGCAGATGATTCCATTTGAATGTACGGCCAAATGGGTTTGAGGAAGTATACGATGAAATTGGCCGCATTTGTCGAGGGCAGATCCAAATCTCGAAGGCGCAATGTTTTCGGACGCCATAAATTGGAGCTACACCTATGCACGCGGCGCACACATGTGCGCCGTGTTGTTATGCGGCGGAATATGCGCACGCGCGAGCCCGTTTCTTTCGTTTGCGCTCTCCCCCACCCCGCCCGACAATCCTCCCACGTAAGGAAATCGCGTGCGCGTGTGCGTGTCGCGTGCTGAAAAATTAAGAAATTTAGATCCGACGCGTTCAAAAGTTGCGTGCGCTGTCTCGCGACTTCTTCGCTTTCTTTTTGCCCACTCCACCTCCCGCGTCTTCCCCCACCCCCCTCCACCTCCCTGTCGTCGTCTTCGTCGCAGTCGTTCTCCGCCGTGTCGCGCGTCCCTTGCCGCCTCTCCCCCGCCCCTTCCCCATCCCACCCCACCTCCTCCCCCCGACCCTCCCACCCGCAACCGGCCGCTTCAACGAACGATCCCAACTGCATTTCAACTTGACGCGACCATTCTACGGGCACGAAAATTTCGACCACGACGAAGCGCGGCGGAGCTGGTTCGCGCATTTCGAACCAACGCGCCGGTGTGCCCGTATAAGGTTATCCTTTATGTTAAGAGAAAAATCGTGTTCCTTTGCAGTTAACGGTCGTCGACCGGACTCTCGAGCCGTATGGTTCGGACGATTCCTAATTTTCAATGTATATCGGATTCGAAGGGATTAACGCGCGAATGGAGGAATCCAAATGAAATCCGACGTGTATGAAGTCACTAAAAGTATCAACTTTTAATGTTGTATATATTAAAGGATCGTAGTTGCAAATTTAATGTAAATTATATTTCGCATTTGGGTTTAGAGATTGCAAAAAAGTGTTTTGGAATGTATGGGAATTCAGGAGTAACGTCCCTAGTAAAAATGAAACATATACGGTTCGTACGTGTTTTAGAAAAAATTCATGTATGGACACATATGTATTTTCTTGATTCATATACGACCGTAGACGGCTATATATGAAATAGTTAAAACATACATGAACATAGATGTTTTATTTTTACTAGGGGTTTTATGTTCAATCCCTAATAGATAATATGGTCGAATCAGCAGATACATTTCTACTCAATTAGTTAAAATTTGCTGGATAAAATAGCTAGCCTAGTATTGTTTATCATCCTTTTTTTCTTAGTGTTTTACGTCAACGTTGTTACACAGTATAGTAATTTTTATTCCAATTTTCTTCTGAGTGTACAAAAATTTTCCGCACAATTTTACAGTGTACACTCAGAAAAAAAATATACATTACAAAAAGCAAACTGTACACAGAAAATTTTCCTATTAAAACTAATAGAAAATCAATTAAAAATAAGAATATTCAGTTAGTACACAATAAATTTAAGTTTTTGTATTAAAAGGAAATTAATTTTATGATGAATCTTATCTCAGATAATACTAATGAGATTTCTGTTTACTATAAGAATGTCTATTTGTAAATATATAAGCCAAGTTCAGCTGTCATCGTCGCAGTATTGTTTCGACCTGTGTTCTATCCGTATTAAATTAGTTACGTTCGGTCAGTGTTGTTTAATTAATTATATTGTGTTTTCAAATTACAAGATAAATTAGTGTTTCGAACAATTTAAAATATACATATTTTCATATGTAGTGTGGGTATGTACATATTTATATATACTGCATGCAATTGTTAGGTTAAATTTGTATTATCTGTTGAATATTCTTAAACTGAAACTATTTTTATTCTTTTCTTGAAAAAAAATCCGTTTAATATAAATGGAATTATTCTTTAGATAAATATATGCTTTATAAGAATTATTTATTCTTATTATAAATAGAATTTCGTTTTGTCCATATAATGAATAGAAATTCTATTTAATGTAAGAATATTATATTACTCTTAAATAGACAGTTTTGTGAGTGTACACAATCATTGTCTTATATATTCTCTTTTATTGCTGAAATTTAATAGTAATTGCTATTATATTATATAATAACTCGGGGAATATATTTTCATTTATAACATTTCTTATAATATAATTAATACGACACTGTAAGATTTAAAAAATACATTTTTAAAAAATATTAGAAAAAAATATAACTAAGGTATAGAACTCATTGCCTCACAGTCACCAGTCGCGCGTTTTTCCACCTCTCTACGTCTCCACCTGGAAAAATATCGGTTTTTGTGAAATTCTAGTAGAATGTCCAAAGGGGATTGGCATAAATGTTTCCAAAGTATATACTTGTCTAATGTAAAAAAATGATCGTGCAAGACTAGTAAAATATGTTTAAATATTTTTATTGGTATTATGATATTTTAACTATAAAGTAGCTTCATCATATTTATTAGTAAATAGTAAATTGGTAGTAAAGTAAAATAAAATTTCATTCTTTTTTATTTTACGTCTATGCGACTTGTAATGAATACAAAAGTAATATGTTAAATATATAGCCTGGTGAATAAAATGTCTGTAATTAGTCTCCAAATAGTCGAAAATTGTTATAGCTTCCTCATTAAATATACATTATATTGAACATATTTAATATAAGTAAATTTGATGTTATAAGACCTGATATCCAAATAGTCGAAAATTGTTATAGCTTCCTCATATTTAACAATGCACGGATTAATTTTTGGTTGTTTCAACGACACAGTAACTGAAAGGTTGATACGTGCTTATGTAAAAGATATATTTTTTAACGACACAATGACGCAGAAATTTAGCGGTACGGAAATTAACTCGCAAGGATGTAAATGTGTTCGTACGGATTCCAGGGGAAGGGTGGTGGGGTAGCGAGGGGTAATTCATTGAGAAATAGCACGTGTACTTGTGCCGCGTCCGTGTTACGAGTTCGCTTTCGTATCTACGCGTTTGTGTGAGCTTACTTTCGTGGTGGGGTTACGAAGGGTTAAAAGCACTGGATGATGGAGGGTGCAGGGGACAAGGGTTGCCAAGCAACCGCAACTAAGCGGGTTGCCACTGGCAACTATTGCGTCACTGCAGCGTTAAGTGACGTCAGAACGCCAGTGGCCTTGACCGTCAGGCGACACTTCAACATCCCGACATCCCGTGCATACCTCATAATCCGCACCCCCTTCTCTTGAACTCGGGTTGAAACACGCGCCACTTGGCAATGATCGTACCGCAACAGGTGCAACAGGTGTGAATTCTAATATGCCATATTTGTCTTTAAATGGAACGCACATGGTGTGTACGTATAAATGATATTTTATATTAAATAGATGGAGTCGTTGAATAGTTCGTAGTTGAAGTTGCGAAAATCGTGTACGAATTTTCAATGTTGCATTCCCACGGAAGTGAACTTGTTTTTCTTTATCGAGTTTGAGCGAAGATACTGTACCCTGGCAAAAATGAAACATATATGCTATTACTTAATCCAAATATGGTCATATATGAATTTATATGTCGACATTGGACAATAACTGATATAATATTCATAAATCATATATTACTATAAATTCATAAATAAATTAAATATAATATATTAATATATTATATATAGTATTTATGTTGATGAATATATAATAAAATAAATCAATTACATATGACCGTATATGACCATACGTGAATTAAGAAAAGGCATATCTTATGTAAAAATCCTAGTAAAATGAATCATTTGTGTTCATATATGTTTTAACAATTTCATATGTTTTATCTTAATTCATACATGGCCGTGTATGGCAATAATAGATATAATATTCTAGCCATATATGCTTTCAATAATTTCCTTATATTATAATCAATTTTTATCATATATCAATTAAGAGAAAACATATATTTCCATATATGAAACTGTTAAAACATATATGAACCACATATGTTTTATTTTTATTAGAGAATAAACATATATGTGGCATATAGGTCGCATATATGTGACATATATATTTAACATATTTGTTTTACAGTTTTTTTTTACATTACAAAAAGAAAACTGTACACAGAAAATTTTCCTATTAAAACTAATAGAAAATCAATTAAAAATAAGAATATTCAGTTAGTACACAATAAATTTATGTTTTTATATTAAAAGGAAATTAATTTTATGATAAATCTTATCTCAGATAATACTAATGAGATTTCTGTTTACTATAAGAATGTCTATTTGTAAATATATAAGCCAAGTTCAGCTGTCATCGTCTCAGTATTGTTTCGGCCCGCGTTCTATCCATGTTAAAGTTATTACGTTCGGTCAGTGTTGTTTAATTAATTATATAGTGTGTGCAAATTTGTGCTTGGAACAATTTAAAATATGCATATTTTCATATGCAGTGTGGGTAAGTACATATTTATATATACTGCATGCAATTGTTAGGTTAAATTTGTATCATCTGTTGAATATTCTTAAACTGAAACTATTTTTATTCTTTTCTTGCAAAAAAATCCGTTTAATATAAATAGAATTATTCTTTAGATAAATATTTGCTTTATAAGAATTATTTATTCTTATTATAAATAGAATTTCATTTTGTCCATATAATGAATGGAAATCCTATTTAATGTAAGAATATTCTATTACTCTTAAATAGACAGTTTTGTGAGTGTATGTTGCATATATTCCCCATATAAATATGGAATTTGTAGTTTATGCTTTCATAAAGTGTGCTTTGGACTGTTAAATATGGCAGTTTAAATGACCCTAGTAGGAAGAGATATCGTACGATATCCCACAAATATTTTCAAATAATATCTTTATGTTCAATCCCAGAAATATCTGTGGTCTTAGGACATTTAATCTCCCAATAATATACTAAGAATATTTTTGGGACTGGACATAAAGATATTATTTGAAAATGTCTGTAGGATATCGTACGATATCTCTTCCTACTATGGTATGGCAGTCTTTATAGTGTAAAGTATGGCAAACCCGAACTGTGAATCATAATTTTCATATTGACTTTTCATCATCAAAAGATTCACAATTTTAAAGCATAAATATACTTTGAAGTATATAAACATTTTCGACGACTAAGATATAAATCCTCGTATAATTGAAACACGAAACTAACGAATCATGTTTCATTTCAATTGAAATTATTTTTGAAAATAAAATAAACAAATCAAGAATAACGACCCTGTCTGATAAAATTGTTTTGAGTAAATCATATTTTTATTTATTATCTCTTGTTTTTGAAGTTAATGTTAAAATTTTTATTTTATATATTTTTATTTATAATAAAAAAAAATATAAATATATTTTTAATTATAATATTATATAATTTCACTGCAATTTTAGAATGTTTCAAGTTAAGTTTAATAGATTTTTCATTTACTTTTTCAGAAATTCCAGTTTATATTAATTTAATTCTTTAAATAAGTTTGAATTTTTGTTTAAAAATAGCAACATTTAAAAATTTCTAGGAAGCGTTTTAAAGTTTTACCAGACTATACGATGCTTTTTAGAAAATTCATTTATTATTGCAATTACACTTTTTATTTTCGATTTAATTATTTTTGAATATTATTTTATGTATAAGATTATAAGCATAAGACAATAAACTATAAGGATTCATATGTAGGTATTTGCAGATTATGTAATTTTTAAATTATTATGTTGTATATACTCATTACCTGCGAATAGTCATTAAATTATATTAAGGTTATTTACTTGTTAAAGGTAATACCAACAGATGATATAACGATTTGAACCATGTTTGTGAGAACGCATTTAGAGACTTATCATATTAGGATATATTAACAACAATGCTATAAAATATTGTAGTAATAATACATTAATTTAATTTTCCATTAATTAATTCTAAAATTAACTTTTGTAGGTACGTTTTGAGAGATTTTTCTTCGATAAGAAATTTATATTCCGGTGTACCAAGTGCTGGTCAGTATGATTTCTTCTTATTGATTTCACGAAAGACCCTTTACTTTTTATTCCAAACATTCTCTTCTAACATTTCACTTTTATTTCATATTATGTATTATTATAACCAATATTCAAAAATCCGATATTTTAAATATTAAAAAACTATTATAACCAATATTTAGAACCTTTATTAGCATATATATCTGCTGTCGGTAACATACAGTTTACCATCTATTTACTGTCCGATTCTAGGAAGTGACAGTTTGAGTTGTAATAACCGACTTCTCACTAAGATGTCATGACATAGTCGATTATAAATCTTATTGATGACTGTTGCCAATAGAGGAAATTAAAGATGAAATCGAAATGTTACAGTCTTGGAGATAACGTATTTTAATTTATTTCCATTAATCGATTTAATATAAAACAATGACAAGGCATTCTTTTGATACGAGAAAATATATTTCAGTCATAAAAAATCCAATTTTTATATTGTAATATTGCTTAACTTTCGGAACTTATTTTTTCATCACTTAGAAAACAAGTTCCAAAAGTTAAGTAATGATACGTAATAAAAATTTTATTTTTATAGTCAATCAATATCTTCCATTGTAACAACCCTCGTGGAAATTTATTGTCTGTAAAAGTCCGCAAAAGTCTGCAATCAAGTCCGCAAATGTCTGAAAGTTTCTCCAAACAATCTACAAATGTCTGCAAAAATGTCTCCAAAAGTCAGCAGTCTCAATTTTGATATTTTCTCAGACAGTAGCAGAGTTTTTCGGACACCACAAGAATTTTCTAAATATATGCGAATTTTCAGTTATTTAGAAAATTCTTGCGGTGTCCGAAAAAGTCTGCAATTGTCTGAGAAAATATCAAAATTGAGATTGCTGACTTTTGCAGACATTTGTAGACTGTTTGGAGAAACTTTCAGACATTTGCGGACTTGATTGCAGACTTTTGCAGACTTTTACAGACAATAAATTTCCACAAGGGAATTAGCTTACTGCAAATGTTGTTTAATTGAACTATTTAATGAAAATAATTAAAATACACTAATATAGTAACACATGATTGATAATGCACCTTAATTTAACTAACATGTTAAGATTTTTTAAATTCTCAGATAAAAATTTATATATGCGACGTATATGTTTGCCATATATGTCGCATATATGTTTGCCATATATGTCGCATATATGCCCCATATATGCCCCATATATGTTCCATACATGTTGATTTTTACATGATATTGCATATATGTCACATATACGGGACATGTATATTGGCATAAATGGGACAGATGTGTTCGCATATATGGGACATATATGTTCACATATATGGGGTATTTATTTATATATATTATATCTATTCTCACTTGATATATTTATTTTGAGCACATTAAATACATATTTACAGTTTATTTCTTAACCGTTGATGATTGCTTATTTAATTATGTTTAGGTTTCTCAGTTGAAATATTTACTTCGTGCACATTAAATCAATATATACAGTTTATTTCTTAATCGTAAAAGATTGCTGTATTTCTAATAATGATTTGCCTTTCGTTTCAGTTATAAAAAAATACGTAAACGGTAATAACAAAAGGACCAATGATGCAGAAATCCAATAGGCGAAACTTTCTCCAATGAAAACATGAAATGGTTGAAATGTTAGTGTTGATAGAAATGCAAAGAGAGCCGAACTTGCACTAAACATAAAACTAGCTATGACCTTTACATTTTGCGGAAACATTTCACCAGCCAAAGTGGTAGGTATCGAGCCCAAACCGTAATTGTATGATACAACGAAAACAAACAGAGAACACAGTGGTAGCCAAAACAAATAATCGCCATTCATGTTTAGATCTATGAAGTAAAAATGCAAGCCTAATGTAAAAAGAGAAACGGAGACGCCAATTCCAGAAATAAACAATAAACGTCTTCGACCGAATGTGTCGACGAGAAACGTTGCCGTAAAACCGGAGACAATCATGCAGAATGATAAGACGATGACAACGGTACTTGGCGTCAGATTTATTTTGCTGTCCCGTACAATAATTTCCATGTAATTGCTCATTGGATTGTTACCACTCATGTAAGTAAACATATTGAGACAAAGTAGAATTAAAATACTCTTCCTGTGACCTGCAATAAAGAAACGACAATATAACTAATTGCTGATGTTAAACAATCGCAGGCTTAATTTTAGGAAAAAATTGTATCCTAGATTAAACGAGAATTGCTTTTAATATTCTTTTTCATATAAGTAGCGAAATTTAGCGATCTTTCGCAAATAGTTCTCTGACTCACACTGTAAAAAATACTTAGTGGAAATATATTAACGCAGCATTAAAACTTGGACCATTGCGTCAAGGTCACTGTTTTGTAATATGAGAAATACACTGCTCGTCATTTCACTAATTTGAATTATTGACTTTGAATATCGAGTAAATTTAACTATATAAATGTGGAAGGTTTAAATCTAATATGATTGTTTTAAGTGCCTTCATCTCTCTACTATCTCTACTCTACTATCGTATAATATATATAAATATATAAGATATAGAATATATTTAATACTCTACTATCAAGTTGAAAGCACTCAAATTTTTTTTCAGAGGAAGCGGTAAGGAGACAGAATCATTTCGACCATGTCCGAACACCTTCATTGACAGGTCTAATCAGCACTATTAAACAAGAGAAAGTGAAAATTAATAATACAACTATAATTCCAGGTCTTCACTATTAATAATTATGTCTGTCTATGGTCTGGTTGCGAATGTCAAATTTTACGAACCAAAAAAGATTGAAAAGAAGAAGTTGTCTGGCCAACAAGATATAGAAATGTCCAAGGCTTACTGATAAGTTCACGAATTATCATATAACTTCTTCATCTTTCTCTTTTTTTCGTCGGTATCGTAATTCACTTCTGAATATAACCATCCGCAGATAAAGGGTTACTTTACTTTTCTAGAGTTCTTATTGCTAGAAGGAAGGGGTAAGAGAAAGAATACAAGAATAGGAATAGGAGAATACAACAAGAACTATTACCGTAAAAGTTGTACCTATAGAGGTGTTTTCTTAGGTGAGTCTTCTCGTTTCCATCCAAACATTTTTGAATTAATTAAGTAATTTTTCAAGTATAACGAAGTGATGTTTTATGGAAGATTCGAATGTATTCTCGTTTTAATATACCTTTTATAACAATAGTTGTGTTACGTTCTAAATGTCATAAAAATTTACCTGGCAGTTTCAATTCGCAAAATCTTTCGAGTAGTGTAATATTGGAATTTTTAGTGTACTCCTGCAATTCTTGCAATTCTGTTTTAACGTCACTTTTTCTTCGTAACCACTGCAATGACTTCTCCGCCTGAATAATATTTCCACGCATAATGTAATACTGAGGCGATTCAGACGTTAAAGAAAACAGGGCAAGGAATAATATATTTGGAACAAGACTAAGGTATGCAAAATAATCCATTGAAAGGTATGGTCCCATTACATTTCCTAGGAAAATGCCAACGAGGGACGTGTTTACATTCCATGATATCTATTGATGACAATAAAAAGTTATTTTCTAACATCGTTAAATGAATATATAATAATCCAATCAAATGCAGGTAATAAAGTAAATATGATTTCTAAGGGATTCCTTTAAATCATAGTAAAGAGAATTTCTTTTTGTATCCTTAATTTCGCAATTTTAAACGTGTGGTATAATAACAATAATTATTATGTACCAAGCAGCCCCGAATTTTTGGATTTGCAATTTCTCCCAAGTGTAAAGACAAAGATGTCCACATAATTCCAGAGGCAAGTCCGCAGCTCATTCTAAAGATATAAATCCATGTAACAGACGTTGCTAATATAATGCAAACCCAACCAATTACTAAAATTGCTCCGCTTATTAGAAGGGATTGTTTTCTACCGAGGTATACTGAAATGAAAAAACATCTTTAAACCATACTAAAAATATGTTACATCTCCTCTATAAAAAGATAATGATTTTAGATAATGGTCACGATTAAACGTTCGTTTATAATAAAAAAAAATAGAAGATAAATTATAAAAAGATGTGTAAATATCCAAATTTCTGTAAATTTTTTAATTTTTTTATTACTAATGTTTTTCGTCCTTGTAAAAAAGGGCTGAAAAGAAAAAGTTGTTTTCCGCCTTAGTAAAAAGAAAGATATATGGTCCATATATTAGATTTTTGCGGTATATGTGACTCATAAATAAATTTTTACATAGGTATAGTCCATATATGTGTTAACAATTTCATATAAAAAAACAAAACTTCATGTATTAACGTATTTTTATTATATATATTAAGCTATATAAATTAAGAAATAACATATATGTTCATATATGAATTTTGCATTTTCTTATATGAAATTGTTAAAACATATATGGACCATATATGTTTCATTTTTACTAAGCAAACGATATCAAATAAACATTTACACTGAAAAAAAAGAAATGTTTAATATTAAGAAGTGGAAGTAAGCGGACTTTTTTCTTAAGTTTATTTAATAAATATAATTAAATATAGTTTATTACTAAAATATAAGTTTTTTTTTTTTTTATTTATTTAATTTATTTTGTACATTTAATTCGTCATGTGCAAAAATATTTTTTTAACATTTAGTAAATATGCATAACTGTTATGAATCCTTTTTTTTCAGCGAATGATGAACATTTGAAGATACCGGAGTATGAAGTTTTAAGAAAAATAATCTTCAAATATCAAAGAAGTATTAAGTGTTATTATAGTTAAATGATAAGATATGTTACCTTGAATTATAGCTCCAATAGCCGCACCAATGGTTCGGCCAAGATTTAATAACGATGCTACCCATGAAGTTTCATAATCTGTCAGTCTTAGAGCAGTATTCGTGTTGGGAGAATTTAACTGAGCTAAATATGGAGAGGACCAACCGTTTGCCAAACCAGTTGTAAGAGGTGCTAGGCTTACTGTGCAACAAGTTTTAGTTATTAATATAATTTATACATAGTCGATAATTGTGGTGCATTCTTAAATGAACGATACTATCTTTATTATGCAGGTTTCAATTAAATAAAATATTATCATTGTCTTAAGTATGTATTAATTAAAACAATAATAAAGGTAAAATAATGAAATAGTTGATATATAATTATTTTATTATTCAGTGCGAGAATACTTTGCCTTTGGCAGATTGACTTAAATAAATCATATTATGAAATGATATAATTTTAATTAAACGTTTATTAAATATATGGTAATAAACATTAATATTAATTCTTCAATATTATTTAACTGAATCATTTAAATTAATAATATCTGATTTCGACCACTTTAAAAGCGACATTAAAGTCGTTTTTATGATTTAAATCATTCTTATCATATATATATATATATATATATATATGATTTAATTTTCTGATTAAGATGTGGTACATTCTTTATTGAATATATTTTACTATTCTACTTTAAAGTAATTTCACAACAACTTTTTTTATCTAATATGTAAACCTGATTAACTA
Source organism: Leptoteleia sp. ZL-2020 (assembly GCA_022817305.1). Classification (NCBI taxonomy): domain Eukaryota; kingdom Metazoa; phylum Arthropoda; class Insecta; order Hymenoptera; family Scelionidae; genus Leptoteleia; species Leptoteleia sp. ZL-2020. The sequence goes on along the minus strand of JABFPN010000289.1, from coordinate 4,167 downwards.
CAAGTGAATATATTTGATCATGAAAGCGTCATATAAACTACTTTAACGAACAATCAATCATAGGAATGATTGCATAAAGTAATGAAATTTATTTAGACAATTGTGGAATATTTTGTTAAGAAGATATGAAATATTCTACATACCCAGATAAAAATTTGGCACATATCTAAACAATTTAGTGTATTTTTTTCTAAACAATTTTAGTGTATAAAAAACAACATATTAATACCTGCAATGCAAACAAGCCATTGAGTTTTAAAGTAATCAACCTCAGTTTTGAAATGCTCTTCTTTGTCAAGGTTATTAATCATATTCCCTTCTTATTAACGAAACAATGTCAAATGCTTTACATTTGATAAAAAAAAGTAAATTTACTGAGACGAGTGGCAGATCTATTATACTTCTTATTAATATTCTTGTACTATTTAAAACACGTCACTGTATTAACCAATAAATACGATAGCTAAATTATATGAAATATGTCTAACTTAAGGAAGGCATCTAATAATGGTTTCAGCACTACTTTTGAGATACTGAGTTACGCAAATTAACATTTTCTCATGTTTATTGATTTCTGCGAATACGGAAAATGTTATCTCAATGACTTTTCTACTACCGTTTATTCATCTGTAACAGGAAAAGTACGGTAAATATTTCGCATCATCAAATGAGGGGCCAATGATACCTCTTTATCTTAATTTATTATACTTATCTTATCGTTCTTACACAATATGTACTAGTTCAGTGGAATATTTTGTTTTTGTCGTACATGTCACCTGTCTTTTCTAGAAAAATAATTACATTATTCAAACACGTGCCCTAGTTAATTATGGAAATAAGGCGTTATAAATATATTTCTATTTGTATAATAATAATAATATTGCAAAATATTAAATGTCATAATTAAAGTGTACGAATTGAATTAGCTTTTCAATAATTTGAAGTTAAATCAGAAGAAAATAAATTTACTTTGTAAACAATTTAAATCATAAGAATAAATTAATAGTGCAAATAAAGATTATTAATTATAAGAGTACTAAACAAAGTAAATCAATAATTTAATTCACTATAATATAGTTAATAAATGTTTACACTGAGAAAAGACACGGCACAAGTTGTTTATGGCACACGCTTGAAACGCACATCTGAACCTTTCGGACAAACGAACTACGCTTATGGCCGCACGCCTCAGTCGTTCGAAGCACACGACTCAAACACGTGCGAAATAATTTCGATTATTTTCATAACTATGAATTGATTGGAATCAAATAAATGATAACTGGCCGCGAACATCAAAAAATGCATAGAATTTATTTTGTATTAATAGTTATATACATAAAATATAAACTAACATAAAATATTATTTCGTTTCGACGAATAATCGAATATAATCATTTTCAATGAAGTCAATTGAAAGTTGTTATTATTTTATAAATTTTATATAAATCTTATATATAGTTGAAAAAAAAATATTCGCTTTCATAAATAAAAGAGTTTACCTAGCAGTTTTTAGCTAATTTAGTAAGAATTTATTTTATTTGCATAATTAATTGAATGAAATGTATACTTTTACTATTATATAATTAATACTTATTATATAGTTATAGTATTATAATATTCATGTAAACATATTGCTCTCAATAAATGATATATACGTATTCTTTTGTATAATCTGTTTTCTTTTTTTGATCAAAATTTCTAATTGTATTAAAATTTAAATAATAATAATAACATTATATATTGTATAAAATTTATAAAATAATAACAACTTTTCTATAATTGACTTCATTGAATATTTATGTATTTGACTACTCGTCGAAAAAGACGAAATAGTATTTCATGTTAGTTTATATCTGATTATGTAAATAATTATTAGGTGCGCAACTAAGTTCTCGCTGTTTGTCAATAGATGGCTCCACCAGTAAGTGCTGATTGATATCGATATATCCAAAATGTCATAAACAAAGCGTAAACATACACTTGTAAAATTTGTGAAATTACTATCTTAAGTTAGCCAAACATATCAATTTGTTGACAATTATTTTTAGAAAGCTGACAATATATGTCAAAATGCTGACACTTTTTATTAACTTAAGATAGTAATTTTTCAATTTTTGTAAGTACATGATCAGTTTACTGGCAATGTCAGTAATTTTTATTAGTCATTTCTCTCGGTGTAGGAATGGCATCGCAAATAAACTTTGAGACATCTAAGGTAGTAGACCCAGATCATCCTGATTAATTTCGCGGGTAATTCGTGAAATAAAACGCGAGTCATTCTGTCAACTTTTCCCGTCATTTCTTCTAAAAATATATGATTCGCAAAAGTCGTGAAAATTGAATAATTTGCATTAAATTTAGTAACAACATATTAAGGAACGAATGCCATTCTTTTCGACGACTACAAAATCGATCGTTAGACTTTCAATTAAATCCGTAAGCGTGAAATTATTTAAGAATGAAAATACGACTCCGTGCAACTCCGCGCCCGCCGAAAGGTTAAAAACAGTCATCGTAATTTATTTACTTGTATCTTTCGTTGTATTATCGTAATCTGTTAAATGTAGTTATGCTTAATTTTTTATAATAAAACATAGAAAATTATTTTTAATAAATGTACTTGTATTTTCTCTGTACATTTGTGAAGAAATTTTCGTGTTTTCGTGCATATTTATTGAAACTAGCGAAAGCAAAAAGTAAATTATGTTCGAAACCCTCGGTCCGGTCTGACAGTTTGTTCAAATGCGTTGGCAGGCATCAGCCTCGACGAGCCACATTTGCGTGAGTCTCTCAAGCTTTAATGGCGTCAATAGTGCTGATTATGTGACCGCACCGCTCTCGCGTTCTGTGCTATCGTGAGCGGTTTTGAGGGCTCGCACGATGTGACAAGCCACTTCCAATGACAAGCGCACGGAACAAACCCTCGCAACTCCCGTGTTATGCCTATCCGAAGGGTCATATTGTTTACCGAGGAGACGAATAGATGAAAATCTGAATACTTGTTCACAGTGCGGCTTTGACATGTAGGAGAGTCACCGACTTTTATGAATGTTCACCACCGAAGGAAATTTAAAACACACTTTTCGAAAATTTCGAACAATTTATTTGAAAAATTCAAAGGAAATAGCAACGGAACGGACAATCTTAATTTAAAATAAGCGCTGATTGATAATTTATAACAATAGTTACGGCGAAATAACATTTTCATAGCAAAATAAAAATTTGAGCCGCCAACATCACGCTGTGACATTTTTTAGGAAAAATAAAATAAAAACATATTTTTCCAGTATAAAACAAAGAGTTCCAGAGTTCCGAAAAGATTAAAACAATAGTTCCGGCGAAATAAACATTTTAGAGCATATTCAATATTCGGCCGCTATGGCGCACATCCTCTCAACAGAATAAGTCAGAATTATTTTCCTAATCCCGATAGAGGAGTTTTGGTTGGAGTTCTGTACAGACTCTAATAGTCCAGCGTGGCTAAGTTTTATTTTAGGCAAAAATAAAAATTAAAAAAAACTTAGTCAAAAAACACGTTTTTGAATATGTTAATCTACGAGTGCTTACAACATGTTATTCTGCATGCGGAATGTGTTATTAAACGCACATTTGATACATTCTTAGGTCAGTACTAACATTAAAAAAAAAAAAATAAATACCCTTTAAATTTTTTATGTAGCATTTATTTAGCATTTAAGTAGTATTAATTAAATAGGTTGTTTTAATTATGCTGTTAAATATTCCCGCTCTTTCCAAGTCCACACCGCCACGGTGTAGAGAACGTGGAAGACAACAGGCAACCAGTGGCGCATACACAGTCATCCCACTACACGACTCGAAAGCTCAAAATTGCGATTTTTTCACCAATCACCAACACGCCAAAACCAATACGCGGGCCCAAACGCTCCCGCTACGGCCAATCAGCGCCGTGAACCGCTCGACCAATGAGCGAGAGGCCGCGATCCCCAATATAAGCGCACACAATCGGCAACTCGAGTCAGAGCCAGCGGAGCAGCCGGACCAGAAGGATCCAGGGAGCGACCGGTCAAGGGGAAGCCAGTCAAGGAAGCCACAACCGCCAGCCCAGGAGAGGAGAAGACCAAGAACACCAAGACCAAGACCAAGACCAAGACCAAGACCAAGACCAAGACCAAGACCAAGACCAAG